>VOMN01120025.1:0-33429 GCA_014899125.1 Orchestia grillus | reverse complement strand
TGTATGTAGATCGAGGTTGAGGGAGGCGGCCGGAATGTGCATTGGATTATGTAAACAAGTCGCTGTGCGGTCTTTTTTGAGCAAAGAGAGGGATCTGTCCGGGGCTGCCGTGTGATCACGGACCGATGCATGAGGCTTGTATGATCATACCAATGAAAACATTCTGCGATCAGAAATATTTGCTTTGCATCAGCTGTACGGGTTGGCCTAGACAGGCTCAGCTGCAGGAGGTACGAGCGCAGGCGATGACGCTCTTGCTAGCCGCTGCAGCATGGGGCCGGTAGACGCCGTTCTCTTTGGTGCTGGAGGGTCATCCTCAATGAACCTGCATTACACTTATTCTTAGAAATGAGCGCATCATGTGGAATTGCTCTTCTGTTCGGAAAATATTTTGAGGCTGAAGTAAATGTTGTTGTAACACTGCCAGAATTAACGCGTGTTGAGGTACACTTTGCCCTTACTACACTATTTGAAATTAGACAAATCGATCCAGGTTTTTATTTGTTGGGGAATTTATCGATACATAAATTATGTTTTTGGGCCGCTCCACATCTTGGAATCCCAACATACAGGTTTTGTATAGAGCTGCACCGTCGCTTTGATCATTTTGATCTCTTCGAAGCAACCACACATGAAGATCATGTTGTAATGCTACTCTGCACGGGATCATCAATCAAAATTTGAAAATCAATTGAATAAAAAAAGCAAAATCAGAAAATTGGCGGCAATTTTCTTCTGAATATTTTTCTACCTAATGAATGAGGGTGAAGATATTTTTGACCATGTAACGGGTCACCTTCGTTACATGACACATTTGATTTATATCTGTTCATATTTAATTCTTTCATAAATGTTACTTGCGATTTTTACTGAATTAAGTCTTAACATAAATTTATCTTACAAAATGAGTGATTCTTCCCCACAAAAAACAGGTTGAAACCTATGTTTGGATCGTCTAGATTAAGAGCGCCAGAGTTGCAGTTACTTTTTCAGCGACGAGAATTAGCGAAACAGGGTAGTTAGTGCAGCACCACTATCACTCCATCTATTTTCGTAACGAACTGTTGACTTAATGATACCTGCGGCGAGAGCCTCAGGAAAGAAGGAAGAATATTTTGGTGCAATCGAGCCTGGGAGCTTCTGGAAGTGATCATTATCATCGATCGACCAAGTAGATTGCTTCCAATATTCAGAGGCGCAACATTCGGCTCATTTAAGATGATGGGATCAGCTGGGAGCGCCGTAGGAGCGGAGGAGCACTGACATAACAAGGCCCAACAACGGAGTGACGGTAATCTCATTTGCCACGAGAGCTCAGCGAAACGTTCTGCTTGCTAGTAATACTGACCGGTGTAAGTGGCAGTTTTTGCCGCCTGTGCAGGATGCTCAAATTTAAACGTCAACCGCGACTTCACGAACTTTCTCGTTAATTAATTATGTTTTTTTCGTTAATTTTTGTTAATTAATTTTGTTTTTAAAATACTTGCATTCCTGGACTTGTTTCTATAGTTAAAAACAGTGAACTATATTTCCTCTCGTACCACATTCTTGATGTTGATGCTTCAGTTGATGCTTCAAGTCCCTCAGATGAAAGATCCATATAAGTATGCTAAGCCTACCCATGCAGGGATGATTACGTCAATGATGATTGTCATCAATGATAACTGCGAGGCTCCTCAGACTCACAAAAGAACCTTGATTAATTCCCACACGTTCTACCGTTGGGTTTTAAATGCCTTACAACTACTGGTGTGGCGGGGATGTGAGGAATGGGTGGCTTAAACTTCCTTTTCCAAGGGAAGTACTCTGCAGTCACTGAGAAGGCGTTATCTGCACGTTGTTTAATAAAGCTTATGAAGTGTTTAGTGCTTGGGCAGCTTTCATTCTGAAGTAATTAGAATCAAGCGTTTGCTAATTAACAACTTTTCCCTAATTCCTTGGTTAATAAAAGACAACTGATTTTCTGAACAAAATTTTCAGCAGCGGCACTCCGACGGACAAAAATATCCGATATATCAATATGTTTTATGGAAACCAAGTACCTTCAAGCTACAAAATGGATGAAAGAATATTTAAAAACATAGAAGCTTTTGTTAAACCAGCACATAAGGATGTGCGAATCAAACCTTACATACACTACAAAAATTTCAAAATTAATGACCTAGTCAATCGAAAGTGACCTAGACAGAGCCTATGTGATTTATCAGCTTAAATTTAACAGGAGAGAATGTGTGTCTCTCAATATGAGTTACATTGGCATGACTAGAATGACTCGTAAACAGCGATTAAATGCTCATAAATATCAAGGTTCTATTTTAAATCACTTTCGAATTCAACATCGCTCTTAGCCATTTAAAGATTACCTGCATTTGAATAGCTCAATTCTGTATCAAGTTAAAGAAAAAACATTCAAATTGTTGAGGCGCTGCCCATCTAAAATACAAACCTGTCCCCAATGAAAACACTTTTGATGTTTTTGCTCTAAAATTATTCAACAGAACAGCACCGTAATTGTTAGAACCATAGTCGTAGTCCTCTATTTTGTTTGTTGATGCTGATCTGCGACCATGTAATGTGCTGAATAGACCAAGCTGTTTGTCAGAGGTGTACACTTTTATGAATAGCGTCGATGTTAGTTATAACGATTTTTACATTTGTTTAAATGTGGCGGAAATTTTTTCTGAGTTGTCCCAGCCTAATGATGATGTGAGAACATCGAAATGTTACTTTTTTATAGAGTGAGCGGTTATGGGGGATATGATTAGTAGCTTCTTGAGAGTTTTAACACTCATTGAACTTGAACATTGATACATAATAATTCCTGAGGTCTTGTGTAATTCACCAGATCTCCCGTACTGTTGCTGCAAAATTTAACTTCTCCGAATTCTCGGCTCTCCGTTGCTTCCATTTTCCCTACCCTTGATTCTCTACACTTTCATTCCTCTGACATTTTTATCATTTTAACATTTTTGGCCCATTTCGTGCTACGCCATAATTAAGGCTCATGATTCGTGCTTTAAATGGAGGCCTGGATCCTTCACCATTTACCTGGCAACGATCGTTGTCGACAACAGGTAGACGCCGTCGTTGTTGTACTCACAATGTCGCTGTCGATCACACGAGCCGTGTGAATGCACCGCCGACCCGCTGCGCAGCGACCGTTGACAGGCTCAGGTGGTGAAGTCGTGGTGGAGGGTGTGTGAAATGAATTGCATCCAGCAGAATGAGCTAGCAATGCACGTACCTGTACAGCTACTGGTGAACACGGCGGCTTCGCTCGGTTGAGCTGTCCTGGTGTCGGTCTGCGTTGTGATTTGTGAGGCTGGGTGACAGCAGTGGCTGTCTGGCAGTACTGAGAACAGAGGCTGGGTGACAGCAGTGGCTATCTGGCAGTACTGAGAACAGAAGTGAAGTAGCGGATACCGATGGTCCGCTTTGTCCGATGCGCGAGTTACATTTCCAGGGAAAGCTTAATGAGACAGTCAACGCTGCGTGGAAAGTTAGTGTGAGTAGGCAGCTGATACACACTAGTTCATGTACTGACGGATAGAAATTTACTATTCTACTTCTGGTCACTTTGGTTTTCAACGAATATGCTTTTGGGAGACCATATCCCGGCTAGTGCCGCTGAGACAACATCAGCTGAACAGGTTAGATGAGGCACCTCAGTTTGAGTGCGTGGAGGTGTACAGGTGCGTGTGGCACAGTGTCGCTTTTACAGGCTTCGCCTATAGGCGATGAAGGGTAGTCAAAACGCCTGCTAAAGCACGATATTTCTCTCTTCGGGGTCATGTTTTATTACTTTGAGATCGTAATTGCATTAAGTATTATGTTAGAGAAGATGAGCGTGTATTAAAATTAATGCATAATTCTAATTATAGTGAGGATTCAATGTATTGTTGAAATAGGACACGTAGAGGGTTCATGTTTATTGGTTGACAGAGACTTCTTCCGGATTTTTAATATTTTTGACAGAACTTTCGACGATCTGCGAAAGTTCTTTTCAAAGGTCGGAGTTAGGATGGGCTAATGTGTATCCAATGTACAGATAGTTATGTTTGTTTTAATTTGTTTTTTGTGTGCCTAGCCAAAATAATTTCACAGTAAAGAATTTACGATTGGTTGTTAAATGTCAGGAATATTTTTATATTGGTTATAACAGTTTAAACTTGTACATGACAAGCTGGATTCCAAAAATCTTCTTTATTTTGTCTACTCGCATTAAGATAAAATTTTGAAGTTTCCCAATTAATTGTATGACCTGTTTGTTGGACATGGAAAACTTCAGAATTTACTTATTTCTTTTCGACATTTGCTTTGTGTTCGTTAATTTTGGCTTAAATATTTCTGTCAGTCTTACCAATATATTTTTTTCCAAAGACATTGCATTAAAATTCATGCACGACATCGGTTCATTCCGGTTACAGTTTCTTATTTTTTAGAATTCATTTCTGAGCACCATTGATTATTAGATGATTTCTTCGCCGATTATGTATTATAGGTTTTTACTACCTTATTATCTTTTCTGAGCACCATTGACGTAGGGAGCGTTTGTGAACCTGACGTTTTGAACTGGTCGATCATCGCTATTTCTGACTTAAAGGTTGCTGCGGACTTTTAAATTTCTTAAAAACAGTTTCAAGAAACTAGCTTTAAATTTAACTTTTTTAAATTAGTTGAGAATTTTACGTCGAGTAAATTTTCACATGCAATTGCTGACATCTAAGCGAGCTTGTGAAGCCCATGACGTCAGCAGAAGCTGAAATTCTCTGCTAAGACTCGGTGTCGCCACTCGTCACGTCCACGGGGCGATATTTTCCTGCGTCTCTGTCATGGTGCGTCAAAACTAATGAAATCTAAACTTGGGATGCCGAGAATTGCTGATTGTTTGCACAATTTGAATAGCTTACAATAATCTGGTTCGAAACTTACTGAAGTACAAACGAAGTGAGTTGACGGACGCACCTACTTTGCCCTACCAGCATAGGCCTTGCAAATTATGCATTGGAAATTATGCACAAGCGACGCAGCTGCGGCATCACTCCAGAGATGGAGACAAAATTGCTCTTCTTGGAGGCGGGTACAATGCGCCATCTTTGTCTTTAATTACGAACGAGGTTCTACTCCGACTCGCATCTTCTTTCTCAGCGTTTATAAATTTTATCGTATGAAGAAACATGCGCCCATTCTATGTCATTTAGCAAGTGTTTGATTGTCACCATAGCCAGTGCGATGAGTGTCAGCGGCTGTTTTTGTGCTGAGCCGCGTACTGTGTGTTGGCTGAGCTGTGTTTGTGTGATGAGCTTCAAGAAAGACTGTACCTTGGTTTCTGCAGCGCGGTTTGCTGTAGGAGCGAGCTGATTTCTGGGCTGAGCTGAGCTGTGTTTTGAGGCGAGTTAAAAAAGAGCTGCACCGTGTTTTCATTTATCAACTAAATGGTGGCACTACGCAGGAGGGAGAGGAGCATCGTCGCGCAGCCACACATGTGATTTGAACGCCTCACGCCTCGTTGTCTCTATTTCCTCTGCCTCGACTACTTTATTCACTGGCTCTAACTACACTTCCTCTCCACAAACGGCCTCTTCCTCCACTCCCTCCCCCTCCGTATCGTGCATTACCTGCTTCCACATGCACACCCATTGCCATCAGTCACATCCTGCGTCGCACATGCCTCTTGGTGCACTTTTAGCCCGTGTAGCTCTAGAGGCATCGAGGCGCCTTGCTGAGTTGAGGGGCAGCCTTTATTTCCGTGTGCAGGTGTTGAGCAGATGTCCACTTCTGCACGCCCTGTAATTGCTATGCAGACCCACAGCTCTCCACGGCCATGCAGATGAGCAGACCTTCAGCTCTGCATGGCCATGTAGATGTTGTGCAGACCTTCAGTTCTGCATGGATCTGCAGGTGTTGTGCAGACCTTCAGCTCTGCATGGCCATGTAAATGTTGTGCAGACCTTCAGCTCTGCATGGCCATGTAAATGTTGTGCAGACCTTCAATTCTACATTGTCATGCAGATGTTGTGCAGACCTTCAGTTCTGCGTGGCCGTGCAGATGTTGTGCAGACCTTCAGCTCTGCATGGTCATGCAGATGTTGTGCAGACCTTCAGTTCGGCATGGATCTGCAGGTGTTGTGTGGAGCAGTAGTTGTGCATGGCGAGGCAAATATTTCGTACAAGTTTAATTTAATTCTTTTAAGTTAGTTGAGAACTTCACGTCGAATAAATTTTCACCTCTAATTCCTGACTTCTAAGCGAGCTTGTGAAGTACATGACGTCAGCAAAAGCTGGAATTCTCGACTAAGTCTCTGTGTAGCCACTCATTCCGTTTACGTGGAGAGATTTTTCCTGCGTCTGTATCGGTGCATCCAAAACGCGCTTGGCGTTTTGGTGTACACTTTATCATTAAAACCAGTTTCTGATCCACTGTCGAAAAACTGACATGTGAAGTACATCTTCAGTGTTTTAGTGGAACTGAGCTCACTCAAATTTGCTGTCATGTATTTGTTAGCGGGCCTCTCTTTTCTACAAAATATTTTCCCGCTTAAAGTTATCCTCATGCGATTTGTGAAGGAAATCGTCACGAGCGTAACACCGTGGTGAACCTGGAAGAGCTGAGTGTAATAGCCAAGCAATGAAGGTCATGTGCGTGATGAATGTTGAGTGATGTATCTACAGCACCGTTGGACATGTTTCAGTTGAATATTAACTGGACTACGCGTGACATGTTGAGGGGCATGCCTGCGTCAAATACTGCTTGCATCTACAGCGCTGGAAAACCTCGCTAAAGTTAAATTATGTTTCTCCTGAATACAGGCGTATGTAAAAACTCTAAAATTCCCATGAACTACATGAACTACATCTTTATCAATTTTATTCTTAAACCTTTAACGAACTCGATTCATTAAATGTTCTTTCTTCCCAAGTGGTGAAATGAATTTCAGTAGTTCTTTTTAATACCTCTTAGGAGCTAGAGTAATTACTTTCTGTAGAATATTGCTATACATATAATGGGCGTTATTAGTACTCTCTTTCTCCTGTGCACTATTTTTAATCTTCGGCTCTTGCTGTGCTCACCTCCTTGTCTGGTGAAAATGCTCTCGTGTTTTCGTTCGCAGTGCAACTGATTTCCTTATTTTTCAGTGAGTTGATTTTAAACACAGTGTGAGTGCACCAACCCGTGTAATTGCATCTGGTCGCCGCGTTCCCAATGAACTCAAACCTTCTATTCGGTTTTAATGCCTTTATTTTCGGTTTTATTTTGTGGGCGATAAATTAGTTAGAAATGCTTAACTCACGTGAATGATCGTAATGACTAGCCAACCGAGTAAATGCTGAATGTTTCTGATTATTTTTAAATTCAAATTTTATTTCTACAATAGTGACTTATTGTAGCGCTAATTCGTACAATATCTACAATTTCTCTATGTAATTTTTACAATTTTATCAGTATGTCGATTTTATTAATTTCGCTGCAAATTGGTCCTCTGTGCTAATCTGAAAAATGATCCCAGTCTGAAGTCAGTCCTAATGACGCACTGCCCTCCCAGGCTTCGAGTTGGATATTGTTGTCAGTTTAGACAAGGATTCATCAGCAGAAGAAATTTAAACGAATTTCACCGTTAATTAGAATTTATCTTCTTTGATCGTTCCTCCCGAATTACGAGTGTGACTTGGCACAGTAACATACCAGGAAGGCTGTAAATATGCCTCTGTGTTGACCTCATTTAAATCATATCGCTGAAAATGTGCGATGTTAAGTCGACGACGTTAAACGTTTCTAACTTCGGTCCGCTGCCCAGTCTTAACTTTTTCGCCGCCCGGTCGATAATCAAGTATTCAGTGGCGATTTCTGCGCTCGGGTGGCTGAAATTATAAATAATTATAGATAAACCTGCTAAACAGGTGAGCAAGTGTTTGAAGTTTGGATAAATTTTTTGTTTGGATAAATTTTTCCTGGTTGAATAGAATAAAATTGCTCAGCCTGTTTTATCATTTAAAAAAAATAGATTTTACATCTTGCCCTCGAGTAAATTTCTTTTTTACCGTACCTCGTAAATTGTGTCATTTTTCTTTAGATATTTCTGTGCTGCGTCGAGCATCATTGAAATTCTTAGGCAAAAGGCGTATTTCTTCGATCCTGTGCATTGTGAGTGCCATCATTTTCATTGTCAGCTCAACGACAGGGTCGACCTTCATTTCGAAATCAAGCACTCACGTGGCAGGAATCTGTGCGATAGAGGTACGCATATGCACATTGAATTAGCAGATACGTATCAAAACGTACCAGCACAATTTTCATCATGTACGTTTCAGCAACTGCAATCCGTGGAAAGTCTCTATCCTGAAATTATTTGCAGCACTGACTGATTGCTTGCTTCTTTTTTTTACCCTCAACCTGAGTTTCCAGAGGTGCTAAGCCTCTGTTGCGTTACCGACCGTGGAATATATGGAATATAGTGAAAGGGGGACACAACTGAAAATATTTATCTGGATATGGATTCAAATGTGATCAAAATACGTATGTAAATATAGTAGTTTTGTAGTATACATTAGTTTTCGACCAAAAAATGCTACATATTCGTTTCGCTGCAATGAAAGCGGCAGGCGTGTTGCATGTAAACAAACATTTAAAAAAAACATGGCAAGACATTTTTTCTGATGCAAAAACAAGTACCATCAATGAAAATCATATTTCAAAAGGCAACTAATGGGGTTCTGTTGTTTGAAGCATAATATTTAAATATTTTCTGGATAATTAACCATTTACATACCACTTTGATGTCAAAATGCCTGATCACTTATTCATTCGAACCTCTGTAAAAAAATCAGATTGCCAAAACTGTTAAAAGTAGATGTGATTGTCTTTTGAATTTATTAATGAACACTTTTACGGAAGAATTATTGCAATTAGCGATGTGCCGATTAATCTGCATCGGCAAGAATTGACACCTTTTGGAGGAATCGGCATCGGCACACTATGAAAAATGCCAATTCTGTGCCGATTCCTACTGTCCTCGAAATGTAAATCACGTAAAAGAAGAATGATACTGTTTTTATTTTATTAGCAGGTACGGAAGTTAAAGCTTATTATCGCTTGTTTCTAAGTGCATGTATATTTTTTATCTATTTCTGCGATGTTAATTACTTATAAGGAAAACAGTTCGTGATCATCAACGTTTTATTAGCTATGCTATATTTGTTAAATGTCGTACGAGCGTGTTAGTTTATGTAAACTAGTGCAGTTTTTAATTAAACGCTTTTTTTAACAAATTTGTTTGAAACTTGGGCAAAAAAACGGCTCAATCGACATCGTATGAAGCATACACAAGCTCTCCACTTATTAGTGTTTACGTCTAACATCACGGCTTGGGCGCTCATGGTGATGACATCGGTCTGTCACGCGTCTGAGTTACACACAGTCAACAATGTAGTGAATGGTGTTGTCATTTTATTCAATATTTTCTTTTTCGTTTTCTTCAAACGTATAATCATTATTGATGCTGCACGAGCATGCATAAAGATCTACGGTGTATGGATTGAGGTGTTTAAGATCCCTTCCTTTTATAAAATTGAGATATTTCTAATGAAACTGGCTCTGAACAAATTGCAATAATTTGAAAGCGTAGTCATTCAAAGATGGCTTCTTCATGTCAAAAGTCATAACGTAAACAAAACTTGAGACTGGTAAGTTTTTTCACACTGTGTTAGACTTGCCTTCATTGTATTTTCATGGATGGCTTAGGAATTTGTTAGTTTTTTCAAAAGACCAGATTATCGACAGGAATTTGAATACAAAATTCTAATGGAAATTATTTGATGGGTATAGTTTTTAGAAAGTATGAGTGTACGAGTTAGTACCCTTCTAAAAATTCACATAGTTTCGTGGGAGACTTTAGGCAGTGTTTTGCAACGATGGTAATTTTTGACGTATTCTGGAAGTTTTGAGCAGATTATTTCTATAGGCGAGAAATTGGCAACTGGCCATGTGCAGATCACGGCCGTAATACTCCTCAGTTGCAACGTTCTTTTCTAAAGCGGTCTTAGCGACCGCGCCACTGCGCTGCCGATCACTGAAAAAAGTTGTATAAAGTAGTTGTCACAAAAGCCTTCGCTGATTTTTAATAGGGCATGCGTGTCATCTGGTGCACCCTTCATGGAATTACTTTCGTTGGAATAATTTGAAATCATAATCACACGCATGTGACTCTCAAGTAAGATAACTGATAATTATTTACCTTATATATGAGTACTCTACTGAACATCCCACCTATCGTACACCCTTGATGTTGAAGTGATTGGATAGTACTTCATTTTTCAGGGGTGGAAGCCGATTTGAACATTTTTTAAATAACAGGCATTTATTTTCAAATAACATTTATTTGTATTTAAATATCATTGGCTTTCAATATGTGGCCAATGAATGAATATTATAAATAATAAAGAATTGGCATGGGCAAAGAATATAGATCGGCAAAAAATAAGAATCGGTATCAGCAAAAGTTTTGGAATCGACAAATCCCTAGTTCACAATTTTCCTGATTGAGAATATCGTAGTTAAAATCGTCGCAGATTATAATATCCAAGTGTAATGATTTATTGAATAGGGATCTTATTCGACTTAGTTGATTCAAGAAAGACATGTTGGTAAGCTGATGGGGTTCGATAGTAGTTCCTATAATAACACCTTCACCGTTTTTCGATAGCTCTATGAATAGGATTTCGAAGCGATCGAGGCTTACCGTTGCATTTGGGACGACTTTAGAGGTAATCTGTTTAGATATATACGTACTTATACCTCCGCCACGTTTTCCATTGTTAAAAAGTAATTGATAGGTGGTATAATTTTGAATTTGAATTACATTCTTAGAAGTTTCATTTAGTTTTCATTGAAGCTCATAATGTTAAAATTACACTTTAATTCTGCGATAATACATCTTATTCCGTCTATTTATGGGAAAAATAATCGACAGTTCCAACACAAAATAGAAAAGTCATTGGAATTGGTCCTCATTGATACCTTAAATTTTGGGATATCGACGTAGACACAGTTTGCAATATCATTGAGGTTCGGAAATAATAAGCTAAATGATTTATAACCGGGTCGATATGTGCAAAAATTTCATCATGATCAATCTAAGTACTTACATAAATCCAGGAAGTTAAATAAATCACTCAATATTTATTATTCTAGCTGAACTAAAATTATGAATATTGAGTGATTGGAATAGAACTGATGATAGTGACCAACAGTGGATCAGAACTGAAGATAGTGACCAACTTACCACTGGAACAGAACTGAAGGTAGTGACCAACTTACCATTGGAACAGAACTGAAGGTAATGACCAACTTACCATTGGAACAGAACTGAAGGTAATGACCAACTTATCACTGGAACGGTACTGAAGATAGTGACCAACTTACCACTGGAACAGACTGAAGATAGTGACCAACTTACCACTGGACAAAACTGAAGATGGTGACCAACTTACCACTGGAACAGAACTGAAGATAGTGACCAACTTACCACTGGAACAGACTGAAAATAGTGACCAACTTACCACTGAAATGGAACTGAAGATGGTGACGAACTTACCATTGGAACGGAACTGAAGATAGTGACCAACTTACCACTGGAACAGAGCGCTGTTGCACGGAGACGATGACCTGCAATCAAGGCATCAGAATTAGAACATTGTTATTACGTGCGTATTCTGATTCACGCCGTCTAACGCGGTAAAATTACGCCACACCATCTTTGCTGTCTCCTAGGTTAGCCCAGTGGTGGTCTCCGCAAGTACTAGAACAATGCTAAATAAATGCTCGTGGTTTACGTTAGTTGCGTTATTGTCTGTAGAGTTGTTCAATGTTGAGCGGTAAGGGAGGGGAGGCGGCAGCGCACGTACGTCCGTACTCGTATTGTGGCCAGCTTATGACTTGAAACTAGTGCTGTTCCCGAATAGATGATATAGCTAAGATACGCCAATTTTGATACTATGTGTGCCAAATTTTGTGTTCGTGTTGTGGATAAAGAGTGACGTTTCTTAGTAAAAGTTTTCGAATATCCTGGGCCTCATTAAATCCTCCGAGTGAATTCGATTTACTCTTTTGCAGTAATAGCCTGACAATTTAGCAGCTCTGAAATTATACCTTGGTAGCTCTTCTCATTTGATGTACGAATGTAATTTTAGCTGCTATTGCTATTGATATTCTCCGTTTCATTTTTCAAGTTTTACTTGCGTTTGTTTCGCGTGTGAAAATTAGCGAGCACTCTCTTGTTTGTGTCTCTCTACAACCTCGTCACAGGAGCGGGGCTCATGAAGCGACTCTAAGTTCTCTCATTTCATTCTAAATGACGAGCTTATTTCTTTATTCAAATAAGCTTATCTCCATCAGTTAATGAAATTTCGTTACGAAAGGTTTCTTTCGTGCATACTTTGCTTCATCATTGATGTAGTACCACAGTGTACAGTGTTACAGCGATGTAGCGCTGTACAGTGCTACAGGTTGCGTAAAGGGTGTTAGGGATGTTATCAGTAGGAGACCGATGCTGTGTCATCACAAGACAGTCTCGGTCCCGCGGTTCGTTTGCAGTTACATATTTATTTCGGTTCTCCATGTCTCATTTCCATCGCAGTATTGGTTCCTGAAGTTGGTGAATTTCATTTTTGATTTATACTGTCATAATTATCAGACACTGACGGGCAGTAATGCCTTGTAAAGCTAAAGGCATCTTTACCTTAGCAGTTCCAGGAACTTGATTCGTTTTTTCAAAACTCTCCAGTATACTGCTTTCCGTGCAGTCACCCTAAAGCACTAATGCAAGCAGTATCACTAACATGCATGAAGGGTTCCGCGGCTGAATTAATGGCTTATTTCCAGCCTCATGAGTATTTACCTAAACAAGCATCTTGAGCTCCCTCCGCGAAACTCAATCCTGCGTTTTATTGAAGAAATAAAGAAAAATATTACAACCTCTAGCGCTCGTAAGCTATCGCCTGTGTCACTATTATTTTACTATAAAGGCAATACACTTTCGGTATACTTCCACACGGTATACCTTCACTATAAAAGTAAAGTATACCGTGTCAAACTTAAATTGGTTTAATTAATAATAATAGAATAATGCAAATAATTTTTTCAAAAACACGGATAAATGTACAGCCACATACGTATGGGGTGAGACAAATCTGTGGGCAATCAAGGATACTGGGTAAATAAAATAACTAAATATTTCAAAGGGGCATGAGTAAAAAAGATATTCTGAAGTACCCGACTGTCCTAGATATTATTCATTTCTTCTCATACATACCACCTCATTCCTATAATGTATGCTGTTTCATCTCAGTAATAAGAAAGAACGTCGGTATGATTCAAAGTTTCTAATTGCCTCCAGGAAAGCATTATTGACCCTCGGAGTTCTCTCCTGCCATGGAGGGAAGTCACCTTTTCTTGCGAGCCCTTCTAGGCGGCAGACATGAAGAGGCGCGAACACCTCGAGACTCGGGCGCAGCGTGGGGTACCAGGCGTGTGCCTCAAGAGGTCATTGGAGGCTACTCTGCTACTCACAGTCGGGAAGTTACAGCTTGCGTTATGTTCGACGAAAGGGGGTTAGAGTCTATTGGGTAAAAATGCGCTTTGAATAAATGCAACTTAACTGTCTGCTCACATAAACTAAATTTACGTACAAGTTGATTGACTACCGCAGTAATTTTCTGACCGGTCGACCAATCGCTCCGTGGTCGCTACCGAATTTCTAGCAACTGCATTCCCAAGCTTCAAAAAACTATATGCATTATTAAATTATTCTCCATCAAGTTCAGCAGTTTCAGGGCCATCGTATTGGTTTGAGGTCAATTTGAAATTCATTCTTACTGACTTGTTAGTGTTGAATCTTACGTTTAATTTATTGGATTCTTATTCACATATTTATACAAGTCTTTGTAACGCACGAAACTGTTCGTCATGTATTACCACACCATCAGCATAACTAGTGTGGTGGAAACTAGTACCATTGATTCTACGTCCATCGTCTGATGCTGATTTTGATGTTGAAATAGATTTTGTTGAAATATATCTCACTACTGTTACATATATGACATCAAAACTTAACATTAAGTTTTTATAGATGTGAACGAACAGTAGCTCTGATACAAGAGTTGATGAAGTAATCATAAAGTAGTTCATTTGTGATTATACTTAGTAAGTAGTCTTGGAAAGTCACGGAATGGTCACTTTGTGACGATTTGACGATCTTTCGGTGTGGTATTCTTGGGCATGAGTGCCGCTATGTGATATCTTGAATTTGGTACTATTATTGTCTACATCATCATTCAGATTTTGCTGGTTTTAGGGGACAAAAAGTGAAATCGTCAGCCATAATAGACTGAGTTTATGTTTGGAGGACACCATGGACACATTTTGATTAGAGTGTACGTTTCCTCCCAAAAACACGGGCATAATTTCGCGATAATTTTGGCTTCTATCTCGTATAATTTAAGTGGATCAACTAGTATGCTCAATAACAACGAATGTATGTGTCGACATGCTGAACAATAATTATGGCATTTTTACATTCAGTAGCCTAATTACTCCTGACTATTGATCTCAATATTCTCAATTATAAAGTGACAAGTATTTTGGTCTGAAACGCTGATGCCCAAAGTGAGAATATTATAGCCTTACGAACTGTAAAAATTTCAAGCCATGATTTAAAGTACGTGAGACTTCCATTACGCGTCTTCCCCTGGCCAATGCGACCGCAATCGATCGAAATTAAGAATCATTGGGAGTATTGCAGTTATGATACTGAGGGCGTACCTCCATCACTGAAACAATTAACATGCACTAGTAAAATGAAAATGAAATATTCTCTTTCAGAATTTTCAAACCATAATTCAGTAATCCATTCTAGGTATGAGGGAATTTGTTATAGATGCAGGTAACTGGTTGGCATTTTATTTAGGAATACATATATAACTAAAATTTGAATATCGAGTCCATGAAAGAAGTTACCAAAATTGTTAATAACAGTGTCAATATCACGTGTCCAGATATTAAGAAATAAATGTATCTAGAGACAGGTGATATGTGAAGTAGTGTGTGTGTGTGTGTGTGTATGTGTCGTGTTTAGTATACTATTTCCCCGACCCTAGCTGTAAGTGACTCATCAGATTTCTATGAACAACAAACTGTTGTTGAACGGACTGCTTGTCTCTTCTGGTGCCAGAGTTTTCTGTATGATTGTAAATTTTCTGTCGTGAAGTCAAGCCACTCATGTTGGCCATGCGCTAATTCAAAGCGAAAGTCATTCAAAACGGAAAGTAATGTAATCGAGAACGACTGATTGGTCGTTGAAATAGATTTTGTTGAAAAATGTTCCATTTCTGTAATGGAAATGACAGCAGAGCTTAGCAAATACTTCATTAATATCCTGATGTGGAGGGCAATCTGTCACCAGTTACTTAAAAAGATCAATAGCACGGGAGGGTCGCAATTGCCTAACTTCTTTTGTTCGCAATCGATATTGGCAGATGCACTCATTCCTGAGCGCTTGGCTCCTACCGTGCCTCTCGTCGGCTCCGCGGTGCGGCCGCACCACAGGTTGCCTTGCTTGCGACGCGGCGGAAATGCTACAAAGAGGCCTTCGAATGTTTTGAATGACCAAATCTATCTCACCACACAACATTGCTTCCTGGTGACCATTTTATTAGAAGAGTAATGTTCCAAGACATCAATGGGCTGAGTCCCGCTTGTAAAGAAAGGCAATATCGGCTTGCACAGCTGCGGAGAGAATAGTGCGCTTAAGCAAAGTAGAGTAGAATATCTGACCTGGCGACACAATTGCCAGGTGTGTTTAATATCTATGGTGTACTTTGGAACTGAGATAAGCGGCTATCTTCACATCTTTGCACAAGGACCGGGGACAAGGAGAAATTCATTCCAGAAAGTATATATTCATATTTGTAAGGTGCTTCTCGAATTGTCCCCACCAAAGGTCAAATCGAGACTTTTTATGAGTATTCCTCGTTGATAAAAACTAATTGGTTTTGACGCAACAAAATCTTTGAAAGTTTAGTCCACCTCTGGTTTGAACCTGAAAGTGTTTTTTACAAAAATTTACCTCAAGAAAATTGTAGTCATTGGGTAAATGATCGGGAGAGTATAGAGGAGGCGGTATAATCACGTTTCCTAAGTCTGTGACGTCTCCTGCAACGTGTGGCCGCGCATTATCGTGTAGTATTAGGGTACGCGGATTCCCTAATGGTGTCATCTGGCAAATGGGGTGTGACTGTCGCAGTATTGATACCCAAATTTTTAGACATTTCTCTGACACTTTAATACAGATTTTGCTCAACAATTGTTTTCAGTTGTACACTGTCAAGACTGCATGACCGTCCTCTATCCACCCTCGTTATTTTCAATACTCTCATCCCCATTGCGGAATTTCTGAAACCGATCACTTGTGGACCCCTTGCCCCATGCTCTGTTTGTTTATATTCGCTGCAGCTTGGGAGGAACTATGCTCAATTTTAAACGCATGTAAAAAAGTAACCGAAGATAATTTTCCTCATATTCATAATTAAAGACTTATATCCCTCAAGGATGTTTTCTGTCTGAAGTAACTTAAAAATGATTGAACAGCATGCATTAATTATCAAGTATACCAAAATTTACTAACAATATACTGAGAATACTATGCTATTGTATTTTCAAATGCAACCTTTAAGCCGGCCAATATTTTTGTAACTACCTAACCATATATTTAAGTTAAGTCCCGTCCACTTATCAAACTCTTCATCAATTACGAACACACCAAAATGCAAACAAAATACAAACCCTTCTGAATCGTGTCAAGACTGTGCACTCGGCCGCATGAAGTTGTATGAGTGCTGAATGTAAACAAACGATACTGCACCTGGAATGCATATATTGAGTTAATATATGCTAGTATGTACTGTTATTACTTGACAGTTGTTAATCATGTAGGCTTTTTTATGTAAGTAATGACGCTTTTCCCTTTGTTTAAAAATTTTGACGCCATCGTACTTCAAATATCTTGCCGGCGGGCAAGACATTGCCACCTGCTATTTGTGTGGCTGCCAGCTACTGTTTATGCAACTGCCAGCTACCATTTAGGATAAATTAATTAATCCTTAATTTAAATAGGCTCATATGACATTATTAAGCTATTATCAAATGAATAAATTACCACTATAATAGCTTTCTCATAAAATCAAATGTTCATTAGCTTCAATGTCATAATACACTAATGTCAAAAATAAATTAAAGTCAAATCAATTCACGGGTCATTTCTCAAGCCACACCGCCATCACTCATGAGAAAAGTCATATCAGTGCTCCGAGCACTGGTCGCGTCTTCTGTCTCATAATAAAAAAAAAGCTACGAGTATCAATGAAAAACACAGAGTTTTTGTTGACCAATTAATCAAATAAAGCAGTCCATGAGCCACAATACATAAATTATACAATACAGTTCGCAGTTTCTACGGTAGATTGCATTAGGAGTTTTCCAACCCGTTGGAAAACACAAGCACACCGAAATCTGCCGAAGCGAAAATGTGTTCGGTGAGTTGAAAAATACAAAATCCGCTCCAAAGATTGATAGTGTGGACGGGGGCTTAAGGAAGTACTGCTGACCCTGATATGTATCACGCTACTTTCATTTTATGTTTTCATCATTGTTTATCGCCCAATGGCTTCGCAACATTTCATTGTATGGCTCTCTCCAATTTGATACTCATGAACATCAATTTGGAATACCGTAGTTATTCTGAGCTTTCTTCGTCTTATGTTATAAGCTCCTAATTTATTACACATGCCTTCATTTTACACGTTTTTCATGCTCTGAGTAGCGTTTTACTGGCTTCCCATACTAAATTTCACTTATTGAGAAGCCTTATCGCCCCCATTTTGTGATGGCATCGACGGACTCGGCTCTAGTCTCGGTGGAGCGCTGAGCGGATGTCGCTTCATGTGCAAATGGAGCGGAAAATTGAATCGTGGACTTAATTTTGTGCAAGCCCACACTAGCAAATGTGATGTTCCGACCCCGGGAATTCCTTACCTGGACTCAATTCAATTTATCGCCTATACTTGCTAGACTCGCTGGTCACCATATATAGTCCTGAACGCTTTTCATGCGTTGAGCCCTTTGCCCTTATCTTGTGAAAGAAGTTCGTGATCGTATGTGTTTTCTTTGCCGTGCAGCATGAGTGTCTGCCTTTTACTTTCGTTATCATCCGATTGCTGAACATATGAAGTGAAGTTCAGGTTTTTGCAATCGCATTTACTTTTGCTAGTAAAGAATTCACGCTGAAGAGGCTGGTATGAGGAGGAACAGAGGAGTGACGGTGCAGTTCTGGAAAGATGAGAGTGAAAGCAAAAAGTCGGGCACAACTAGTTGAAAAAGTACAAAGCAGTGATACCGAAGAATAAACAGGACAACTTCCTACAAACTATCCCTAACAGGCTTCCCTTGCCCCAGTATCATCAAACGGCTGAGGGAAATGGTCTCATTCAACCGCTCGCTGATATGAGAGTACAAAACAGGCGGCACCCCAGTGTGACCAAATGTGTGAAAACTCAAGCCTTGCCTAGGTATCCATGGTTGAAAAAGACAGTAGAAAGTGAACAGCGGACTTGGCTCCCCATTTGACACATCTACTGGTGTCGTGATGGCGGTACAAGAATGAGGTGGAACTCGTCAGTGTTTTGTGCTCGTGATAAGCTCCAAGACTAAAAATTATTCACCTGCCACTAATATGGTATAGGACCTCCACAAGCACGATGAACGGCTGGAATTCTGAGTAATATTGCATCTACAAGTGTCTTAATGTGCACCTGATCGATTTTAAATCATTCTTGCATTAACTGATCTCGTACTGCGGTCCAATACGCGGAGGATCTTTTCGACGCCAATTAGTCGTTCTAGGTGGTCTCACGAATTTTCTGTTGGGTTCATGTCTGGGGACTTAAGTGGCCAATCTAAATGCTTGATATATCCTGAATGAGTGTCATGCCAATTATTGACCGTTCAGTTTTAGACCGATGCACCCAGCTATTGTCATTCTCGAAAGGGGCTTGAAAAACTATAGGTGACTAATTTTTGTCCGGGAAACTTATATTCAACTTTATGTACAAAAGGTTTCCTTACGTTTTTGAATACTATCTAGGGACACATCAATCTCTGCACAATTTTTCCGTTTTGACTCTTGGAACATGAGGCAACAGCATATTGTGTGCCTGGTACCATACTAATCGTAAAAACTGTTCAAGTTGATTATCAAAGCCTGTAGATATCCTAGGTTAGATTTGACCAACATTGTTAAATTTAAGGAACTATTTATATGTTCAGGACTTAAAGGGCTGTTGGGAACAGCAACCAGATAATTTTTCCGTATTTTTGTTTGTTTTATATTTATCGTACTTGTTTAGGCATGCCCATGGCAGTAATAATTTTTTTAGAATATTTACAAACTTTATTGCTTTACGGGAGCACGCACACGTGTTTCTTTTGACGGTCACATAAATTGGCGGCATGTGCAAGAAGCGACGCCTCATTGCCTTGTGTGATCGAACATTGGAAATTGTGTGGGATCCGAGAATTAGGATAATGTTTGCGTAGTGCTAGGGCTGGAAATAGAGCTTGAGGTGACGAGGTAGTGTGGGGGAAGTGTCAGCTTGAAATTCAGTTGTAACTAAGGTGTGATCTGTAGCACGCGTGATGTTTCCTCGGTGACAGATTGAGCTTGATGAGTTATTCCGTCATCGTCAGCATGTGCTTCGCGGCACAAGATCCTTGTGAGTGAGACGGAGAGCCGATTTTTGAGTCTGCTCTCCAAGTTGATATTACAGGGAGTTTTCGATGCCTGGTTCTCGTCTCTTTGCCTGTCTCTGCTGTATGATTTCCGCTGAAAAAAATATAATTACAGCTGTTCGAAACATATGATCTTGACCCAAAAGTGCATTGAAAACTCGTGAAAGTAAAGTTTTTGAACACATATCAAAGCATGCATGTATCAAGTACGCCATACATTGAGGACTAACTGGGCAGCACTGCATACCGTCATGGTGGTGACGCAACACTACATCGAGTTGCGTCACCCCCATGACCTGCACCCCACAGGAGCAGCGCACGGATCCAAGCATTTTACAGTAGCAGCACAAATGTAACATCTGACCTATAGAGTGAATTTGTGATAAAACATTAAATACTTACTTGATCCAAGGTTACTTATGTGAATGTCGTTGTCAGTGTGGAGTGAGTTTCTTGTTCAGCTTTGTTTGTCGTATCATAGAGGCAGACATTTATTTCTCTAATTTTCTTTTTTAGTTCAATCGAACTATGTTTTGGTCGCAAGATTCTTCAAACAGTCTGTGGAGTTGGTAAGTCACACTTGGTACACCGGTTGAAATGTTTTATTTGTTCGTAACTTGTTTGTTTTTAATGCAAACTATAAACTCAAACCTAAATTTAACGTAGCTATGTTTTTCTAAAGTCTAATAATTAAATACCTTCGAGACGCTGTTACTAGCACGGATCCGTACACCTAACCGGGAATATTCATTTAAACTTCTGGACTACATTCCATTATCTTGAACCTGTTTACATTTTCCATAAAAGAATTACTTTTTCCTCTCGGAGTGTGTGCAGTGTGCTCAATGATCAGAGTTGCGGAGTTGTTTCTCTTCATTATTTCAGATTCAAGTCTGCAATTTTTGGTTTTAATGAACTTGTAAAAGCACACCTACGCAATTTGTATTGATAAATTGTTCGATGTACGCCTCTTAGCGTCTTCAACTAGCCGGAGACGCTTAGAAAAAAGTAGCTAATAATACATCTGGAACTTTTTCCTTTTTAGATTGCACATATTCGGGCTGTTGCCGTTCAGAGAACTGCCTTGACCAGGCCGATTTTTCTGTCGTCGGGTCTCTTGAAATCGGTCGATGGTTCACTAGGCAAGCTTTACGTTGACTTCCATCGTTTTCACTCTAGGAGTACTCTGAATTATATGTTTCGTTATTTAGTCCTAAGGTCGCAATTTTAAGTTAACCCTTTCAGTATCACTTGTGGAAATCTAGGAGAAAGGGCTCATTTTAGTTTGTGCCTAATATTAAAAGCTGAGTGATTTGAAAAATAAAGAATTATCAAGTCAAAAATAACTGGAATGCTCATTCTTGAACACTATACTGCATATTAATTTTGATGCTTCTCGTGAGAATTGGTAGTTTTGAAAGTGTTCATTTTTCTTGGTCAGGCAAATTCCTGTTCATGGGCCTGTACCCGGTGTCGAACTACTCGAACACGATGGCGCACATCAGATCTCCGTACTTCAAGGAGAGTGGAGAGAAGTGCCGTCTCGAGGTGCAGCTCAACATCCGGGGCTTCAACGACATCTCCAACCCCGTGCGCATGCTCGTCGAGACCACCAACCACACCACGTTCGTCCTCCTTGAAAACATCAACAACGCAACCCACGAGTAAGTGACTGTCTGGAGTATGCATAATTTGTAATTCTTCCAAAATGTCCCTCTTCATCTTTACTCGTTTTTTCTTTACTTTCCTTGATTGGTGTCCGCGCTGTGACTAGGGAAAAGCAATCAGTGGTTGCGGAGAAGAATTTGCTCGAAATGCACTGGGTTTTTGATAATCAGGCAGTGAGTAAAGGCTATACTTGAAGAAGCTGTTCACATTACATCAGTAGGAATTGATTACCAACTGTTGATGTCAGTAGAAGTATTAGTTTATTTTAGTTTCTGTAGTTATTCTGTTAATTGCGACGCACTCTCACGTCTGCTTTTTGTTACACCATTTTTGTTTGCTAACATCAATAATGTCGCCAGTGATTGCAATTAAGGAGCTATAATCGTTTATGCGGTTAGTTAACAATGAAGGTAATGGAGAAAGGGCATGTAAAAACCGTCCAACCATTGAAAAAAATAGTTTCAAGCTTTACCTCAATATCAACAATGATTCTGCAGAGTACAAGAAAACAAGTTTATACATTACCATTCTCTAAAAATACATCGAAAAGAGCAAAATAAAAAATTTAAAATCAACCATTAACTTCTTTCATCGAGTACGCACTTCGCATATCGTGGATGCTCAGGGTTTCGAAAATACGAAGACCCAATTGTAATGCACAGACATTACCAAGAGACCGAGCGCTGTACGCGAGGGCTGCTGCTCATGCTGGCGTAGTCATCGCACTCTATTCTCCCCTCATTGCACCACAAGACAACAGTGCCAGAGTTGTGCCTGTGACCGAAATATCGGAAACAAAAAGTTTTACATTTCAGATTCATGTTCACACGACTACGATTTACGCATATTAGAGTCCTTGTAAATACACAAATTAAGATTACAGCCGGCTCTCAACGACTTGCTGTGTGCGTATCCTTTAAGATCAATCTATCGGAGATCTGCAGTTTTTTCAATGGTTTTCCAGTATTTTCTTTATTGCCAATACTTTGATACCTTCGTAGTTTGTTTTAACTTTCCTTTTTCATTCTCTGTATTCCATGTTAATTTACTAGTTGAAATGTGTAAATTATGCAGAATTTGTTGAAATGAACCACGGTTCGAAAAGTCTAAATGACAGGGTTTTTATGATAATTGTTTTCTATCACCTCCACCATTAATTTATTTCGCATGAAAAATATTCTTCTAAAATATTAGATAGTTATTTGCAAAATTAATATTGATAATGAGCAATGATTCCCGAAACTCCAGGATTGAACATATTTAGATATTTCTTATCCATCACCTACATTCTTCTCCGACACCTACATTCTTCTCCGTCACCTACATTCTTCTCCGTCACCTACATTCTTCTCGGTCACCTACATTCTTCTCGGTCACCTACATTCTTCTCGGTCACCCACATTCTTCTCCGTCACCTACATTCTTCTCGGTCACCTACATTCTTCTCGGTCACCTACATTCTTCTCGGTCGCCCACATTCTTCTCCGTCACCGTCGTGACTGCAATTTATTTGGTTCCTCGGTCGCTCCCTGCCTTGCTCATTATTTTCCTTCGCGCTTGTCCTCACCTGAACTCGCAGCGCGATGCTGCTGGCGCAGGGTGGCTTGGACGAGCGTGTCGTGAGGCAACCTGAGCAGCTCTCGTTCAGACTTACGAGTCAAAAAATGTCAGTTTGTCGGTTACAAAATTTGAGATCAGAGTTCTCGGAAACGAGCTGTTAACGTTCGTCTCTTCTGATGTGAGGACCTCATTCAAATTCGATTGTCGCAGCATTCTGTTTAAATTTTTAATAGTAAAGAAATTTTTCCGTCCTGTAACGTCAACTGGAAACGCTCGTGCGAGAATCGGTTCACATTCACAAAGAAAAGGAATCCTCCAACAGATATTTTACGCAGTTGGTGCCAGAATATCAAAACTTGTAAGTAAAGACATTGATTTTATGTCAGCCAACGCTTTCTGCAACGGGTTTTTTAATGTAATGTTTAGTCTGAGGTAAAAAAATCGAGAAATGTTTTATTTTTTGGAATTCTTTACACTCTTTTGTCTGTGTCGTTACATGACACAGACAATACTTCTTTAGTATTTGATTGTCAGTCTTGTTTTTTTTTATTCTCTCACAAACCAATTATTAGAACGAAACTCTCAAACTGAACATTATAAATGACGGCTAATCGTTTGGGCTCCGCGTAACATGGCATCGCAAACTCAGGCAGCGTTTTGGCAGCGCACTTGTCCCTT
Organism: Orchestia grillus; assembly: GCA_014899125.1. Taxonomy (NCBI): domain Eukaryota; kingdom Metazoa; phylum Arthropoda; class Malacostraca; order Amphipoda; family Talitridae; genus Orchestia; species Orchestia grillus. The sequence continues at coordinate 9,689 of VOMN01120025.1, read as the reverse complement.
GAATGAGGATGGCCACCCGTGCTGCATTGCTGCTTCCTCTGTGACGTGAGCTTTTTTTTGTCCAGCCGAAGTGGGCAGCTTTGTTCCAGCCCAGTTTTCTATCGGCCCTTGATCACCCTACTTCTTTCCCTCAAATAACGGCAGCCTCTTCGGTCTCCCTTTCTCAAACTGTCAATTGCGGAGTAAGGCCATGTGCCTCGGACTCCAGTGCGTCCAAATCTAGATATTATAAAAAGTACTTTTGAAACAAACTTTTTATGCGCTTTTCTTTCAAAAACTGAAGCTCTGTCTACTTCTATTTGCGCTCTTGATGATAAATTCCATACTTTAGCTTTCTTGTGTGCTTACAAATAGAGGCCAAGTGCATTCTGTATTAGAACGGGTATGATAAATCATTGCGAAGTTATCTCATTCCATATAAATTACGATGCTATTATGACCGAGTCTAGATGACAAGTCAAAGTCCTCTCGCGCTGCAACACTCGTCTTAACGAAGTGTTGAAGCTAGATCCACTCGTTCATACTTGACACAGCTCGTTATCCATGAGAAACGATCACTTCCCTTACATCACCCTAGTCGTGACCAGACCATGAGGGACGGTCTCATCCCTTGCATCACACTGGTCGTGACCAGACCATGAGGGACGGTCTCATCCCTTGCATCACACTGGTCGTGACCAAGCAATGATGGACGGTCACATCCCTTGCATCACACTGGTCGTGACCAAGCAATGATGGATGGTCACATCCCTTGCATCACACTGGTCGTGACCAAGCAATGATGGATGGTCACATCCCTTACGTCACCCTAGTGATGACCAGGCAATGAGGGACGGTCACATTCCTTACCTATGCATACATTACGACGCTCTCTTATTTCAACTCGCCTTTTATTTCTATTTCATTGCTTGAAACGTGCATGTACTCTGATGCTAAAATTGCCTTAAATTAAGCATCCAGAAGTTACTTCGGATTCTATTTCGTGTGTTTTGCTTCCAATTAGCATTATCGGTGTTCGTCTCGCTCTGGCGTGTTACTTCCTTAATATGCTACCTTAGCTTTCGTACGTGTTGTCACAGACCGCCATATTTCTGGTTACTAATCATTATGTATTCCAGTTCTCCGCGTTGTCTCAAAATTTTCGTTTTTTCAACGTCATTATGCTGTATCCTCAAGCCAAAGAATGACTGCAGCTGTGGTGTAGGAACATCTGATAGTCTATCATGCGATGCAAGCTGATTATTGCCCGAGTGGCCGCTTCACAATTTGGGAAGTGATATACAGGTACAATGCTCACCTGTAACGATGATGAAAACCTATGCGTTACTATCGCTACGTATGTGATCCGCTGGAAGGTTGAGGTCCGTGAAACGAATGTAGACGCTATCACACGAATAATGAGCGCGCGTTATAATACTCCTGGCTTATATCAAAATCAAAGAATAATGTTAAAACGCGTTGAAGTTTTCGTTCGTGCCCAACGTACACCAGCGTGTGAACACAGCGCAAAGTGGCTTTGCATGTGGAATGTAGCAATCACAGTGCAGAGCAGTGTGCCCAGTACAGAGCAGCGTGCCCAGTGCAGAGCATCATGCCCAGTGCAGAGCATCATACCCAGTGCAGAGCAGCGTGCCCAGTGCAGAGCAGCGTGCCCAGTGCAGAGCAGCGTGCCCAGTGCAGAGCAGCGTGCCCAGTGCAGAGCAGCGTGCCCAGTGCAGAGCAGCGTGCACAGTGCAGAGCAGCGTGCCCAGTGCAGAGCAACGTACACAGTGCAGACAGGACATCGTGCAGTCCCCACAGTGCAGACAGGACATCGTGCAGTAGAACAGTCCCCACAGTGCAGACAGGACATCGTGCAGTAGAGCAGTCCCCACAGTGCAGACAGGACATGGTGCAGTACCCACAGTACAGACAGGACATCGTGCAGTCCCCACAGTGCAGACAGGACATCGTGCAGTAGAACAGTCCCCACAGTGCAGACAGGACATGGTGCAGTCCCCACAGCGCAGACAGGACATCGTACAGTAAAGCAGTCCCCACAGTGCAGACAGGATATGGTGCAGTCCCCACAGTGCAGACAGGACATGGTGCAGTCCCCACAGTGTAGACAGGACATGGTGCAGTCCCCACAGTGCAGACAGGACATCGTGCTGTCCNGGACATCGTGCAGTCCCCACAGTGCAGACAGGACATCGTGCAGTAGAGCAGTCCCCACAGCGCAGACAGGACATCGTGCAACAGAGGTGCGTGCTCAAGAGAAGGCCGTCCACAAAGGCCACTCGAGATAGCCGTACGCGTGCACCCTCCTGCACGGGAAGTTGTCGTTTAGGCGATCTCGAGCCCTGCTTCCTCAAGTTGTGCTCGTCTTTGTTCTTTATTGACGCTATCAAAATCGTGCCGATGGTGCTGATGTTCGTGCAGATTTCGCTGACATCTTCTTGATGTCTATTCATTCCTTTTGCACCAGCAGTGTCAATGCTTGGCGGTCGATTCATCGGATGTAAAGTTCACTTGACATCGTATGAATTGTTTCAGTATTTCTTACCAAAATCCAAAAATCGATAGAGTTTCTCCTTTGTCCCCCATAGATGGCTCACCAAGGGCATGAACGTCGGCAGCTACGAAAAATTTCGCATCATCTTGGAAGTGATGTTTGGCTTCGATCGCCCTGCCTACGTCGCGTTCGATGACATCTCCCTTGTGAACTGCGCCACAGGTGAGTTCTGCTTAGCTAGCATACGAATTGATTTTTAGACTAACGCTTTTCCATCCTCAATTGCGCAGTCCATCAACCTCACCACACAAGGGTTTGCGAAATTGGTAATTTATAAAACCTCTCGTTTGACAGTTTACTAATGTCAAGATTTCTTTAATCCATTTTATATCTCTTAAATGAATCAGAAAACCCGAAATGCTGCCTTGTTTCATTTGGAATTAGTGAAGAACATTGATGGTGTAATTCTTGAGCGCAGAAAAATTTGTGTGATTACGTGAGCACTCGTTGGCGAGGTTCTGGCACTGCGGATGAACTTTAGATGAGTTGTCATTAAAGGAGGCTTGTTTGTATAATTTTCACTCACATAAAATTGCGTGCTTACGTGAGGGGAGGAGAAGATATCTCGGAGTATTTTCTATTTAAGCCTATTCAGTTGTGAGTAATAATTTTAGTTGCCATTGAGGGTTTTACAAGTAATAGATTCTTTTAGCTGAAGCACTTTTTAGGGACAAGAATCGGTATCCCCTACGATTTTTGCTCGATGAATGCATTCATATTTTTAAAAACTGTATTTTTTTATTTTCATAGAGTTTTATAACTATTTTGATTAACTATAACTACACCTTAATAGCTTATTACCTACTTATCTGCACCTGCTTACGAACAACTTTGTAGTTCAAACCTTGTGATCTTCTGATAAATATAGCGGTATTGTAACTTTTAGTACGAGCTCTCCATCTATGTCCAATGTCTGATTGTGATAAGTTATCACAATAATAGCCCGAATTAACGAGTTTTAGCATGCATTCAAGCTTATTCGTCGTTTCAAATTTTCAACAGTAGAACTAAATGGAGTGCTTTGTCTTTCGAGGGGTCCTTCAGAAATTTCATTTCAGTGGCAGTCGCTCCATTCAGGGACCCATTACGTCATTTCTGTACACCCGCATGAGTAGCACGTGACTTCCTTGGGAGATGAGGTTGCGTGCTAGTCCTGCCATCGCAATTTTTCAAGATGTTCAGCAATTGTAAAGTCCACTAGGTACCAGTAAATGCCAGCTAAATGCAATGTATCAGAACGACTTGGAGATGCTTCGCTGCCGCAAGTATAGACCATGCACGTCCTAGCAGCGAACTCAGGGAGAAACTAAAGTAAAAATATAATTATTTCGAATGTGTGGGTAAATTGAAATTTATTATCATCTTTACTTCGTATGTGAATTAATTAATTTATAAAATTATCAAATTTATCAACTGAACATTTAAGCAAAGATATAGCACTGGTGCAGTGAACACGACATAATTTTTAGCGAAGTTAGCCCTCCTTCATGTATTGGAGTAATCCTAAATAGGACTCTCGAGCTTCTCTAACTGAAGTCCTCAAACTAAAGTTTATCCTTTTTAGCAATGGTAAGATAGGCGACTCTACTTTGGGTCGTACGTCTCAAGTTACGTAAGCCTGTTTCCACTTGATTTTTCCTTCCGTATGAAAGGCAGATGATTGCTTTCGGTTGACGTAGAGCAGTGGTGTCTCTAATTTATTTAGTCATTTAGTGCGTGCGGTGCGACCTGAGCGACAGGTGGCGCCGTCGGGTCCAGTCAATAAGAAACTGAGGGAGCGATGTAATTTGACAAGTTGAGTGACTCCCGTTACAAGTTCAGATATTGTCTAGGTCACTAGTTACCGACATTTCAGTATGAGACGCGTTTTAGACGGTAATGAAATATAAATCTTTACCTTGTCACAGAAATTATCTCCCCAGACTTACAGGGCTTTGAAATACGAACAATGAGTTGTTTTGTCTTTCGATGATCGATGTTGCAAGGTTTCTTAGAAGAGATTGCCTGAATACCGTGCCCTGTGTTAGGACTACCGGCGAACTGGAGCACTGCTCACGGAAGCCGCGTGCTGGAATGGCGGGTTCAGGAGATCGAATTTGCGGGCGTCGACCTCAGTCAAAATTTCATTGTGTTTTGCCAGAAAGCAATTTTATTTACTGTTGATAGAACTCAGTCAAAAGTTCACAGTGTTTCACCATAAAGCAATTATATTTACTGTTGATAGAAAGAAGTGTTCATGATGAGTTTATCACCATAGTTTGGCACCATCTCAATCTTGGGACTGACGATGATAAAATCATTACTAGGATGTCGTTGAGGAACTTTGTACTCTTACTGAATATCAAGCGCAGATCCCGACCACTCTCCCGCTTAATTATCAAAAACTGTTGCTTATGAAAATCTTACCTTGTGCGTAAATGTACGGAATTTTTCCCAATTTTATAATGGATGTTATTGGAAGAAAACACGAAAATCGACTGAGAATCATAAGTTAACGCATGCTATAAGCTCAGGCTTTTCTATCCTAAGACAAAGGTTCACGTCTGGAATTGCCGTCCATTTTACGTGGTACCTATTCCGTTTTTGTTCTACCGACGATCTACAGAACGACACGTGTAAAAATGAGGAGCTTTCGCTGAACATATTAGAAATTATTCTCAATGATTCATAAGTAGAATATTATTGCTCGTTGACTCTGGGAATTTAAGTGAATGATTTGCAAAGCATCGCGGAAATTTGCTTCTCTTTGTGTGAATAATTTGTGATTTAAATCATTTATTGCCCCAGTCGTTGATGGCGTCCTTCCCTTTCTGAGGGACTCTCAGGACTGACACAGGGGGAGTTGTAAATCTAGATCATGGCCTAGAATGACCTGGGACCTCTGATCAAGGATCATTTCTCGTCAGAACTGCTCGAGATCTGACTCAGATCAGCGAAAGGGCGATGTAGGTCACAAGGTCAAAGCTAGGTGCTGTATTTCATATATTTCGTATTGGTGATTAAGGCCTTTGTTTGGGTGGAGCTACTACATGTAGTTAGGGGAACTCATGGACAACTATGCTAAAAATTGAGTAGTATTTTTGGGCATAATAGTTGTTTGGACATAGTTCGGACATAGTCCTCAGTAGTTCATGAATGTGCCCAACCTAGAGAGAAAAATTGAGTGCTTATAGAGGGATCGCCTTTAATTCCTGCGAAAGCAAAGTAAAGGTGTCGATATATCGTGAATATAAATAGATCACATGCAGGTATATCACAGAGACTGATGAATTGTAGTTAATGGTAAATTTAAGGCAAATAGAGACTTCAAGTATGGATTTGCATCGGTACTTACATAGAATGAGCTCGTAACCTGTTACAGTTACAGTTGAAAAACGTATGTTGATGGACTCTGGATTTTTATGAAGTAAACATCAATCACATGACTCCCTCGTGCGTGAAAAGTGAGGAATGCTCGAACTGGTACTTGTCATAGGTGAACTACAAATGGAGATCCAGCAGAGACAGCATGGAAAGAAAATCCAATAAAGAGCGCCGTCTTTAATAATTTGTTCGCTTTGGTTTGCAGACCGGCCTGGCATGCACGTGGAGGGCGAGTGCGACGGCATCAAGTGTCCAGACTGCATCCAGCGCAGGTACATCTGCGACCTGGAGAGCAACTGCAAGGACGGCGAGGACGAGAACCACTGTGGTGAGTGCCCCTTGATTGCCACGTCCGCCTGCGTCCTGGCACTGTGTTGCCTGGGGCTCTGTCTATTGGCAACTGCCAGATCTGCCTGGTGAACTTTTTAGATCGCGAATTGCAAAATTGGAGCTATGATGACCAAGCTTTGCTTCACGCGGTCATATTGTTGCGGTGGGAACTCTGTTTGTCGAAGAAATGTCAGCCTGAACGAACGCCTGCTCGAGTGGGCCCGTTTTGCAATTGACTTTGTCAGATTTCGCCAAAACTAGTTTGATTGAAAGCTAAAAAGTAGATTATTAAAACCACTTGCTCTGGAAACCCATTTTGGTTAAAAAATTTCGTTTCTCTTTAAGCAGTCATCGTATATTTTAAAAATTACTAGAGGGGGCTGCGATAGATTTGTGCACTACAAGTAATGGGCATTTTCTTCTGCTGAGCTCATTATTGGCCGATATTAACTGTAGTTTCATGTGCAAGCGAAGTACGGTTTCATATGTGTTTCATTAAAATCTGTGTACTTCCATGTATATGGTATCAGATGTTTGTTCAAGCTGTATAAAAATAGTTCTTACAATGCTCAAATTCGTCTAACTGATATTGAAACATCGTTTCAATGTTAAACTTTTCACACGTCGTATATCCATACGACTGCATCTGGTCAATTGTACCATGTCGTAATTTTGTAGTGTTAAGGTATCAACATCTGACAGTACCGAAAAGCGTACGCATCGTTATACGACACAGCATCGTCCCGCTGTCGTGGGTGCATCATGAATTAACGCAGGCACAGCGTCAGCACCTGGGCAACCTGGGGTGTTGGGTGCCGGCAGGCCCGAGCCTTGATGTGCCTGCGCCTCAGACGTAGGCTTCACATCCTGCACTCATGCATTTTTTTAATTTCAATTGGAAAGACAGCCGTTGTGAGACTCCAGGCGAAGGTGGCTCGTCAGCACCCCTGCGTCCGAGCAGGATTTTGTCCTGAAAATTCTAAAATTCTAACCGAAGTGTGTGAGATGAACACTATTGCATGCTCTTATGGTCACCTTGAGGCGGCTGAGGGGGAGCTGGCTAACGTTGATACTGGACCTCCAAATACAGAATTAAATCTATTTCCGTAACGATTTTGGTGTGGGTGCTCATCAGATTTGATGTGAGTTTTGTCCCAATACTGCTGGTTTTAATTATTAAATTTGAATAATTATTTCAGTAATTAAGTGCTCTAATTATAAAATTCGGCAAATAATTACATGTTTAAATGATATAACTTTGGTTTCTGTCAGATGTGTGTGTGGTGCTAGACTCTGAGCTGGGCTCTAGAGGTTGACAAATAATCTTGATAATCGAATCGACGTCACAGATTTAGGGTTGCAGAGCCGGAGATGTTTGATAGTCATAGTCAGACTCGTGAAATCCAATTCGATGCCGCTGCACTAGGAAGAATGTTTTGGCTTTTAGATTTATGCAGTTTCTAAAAATTATCAGGCATTAAATAGCTCAATAAATTTTTTTCGACCCATGTTCTTGCTGTTCGTAAATCTATTGGACGTGTTTTGGGAATGTTGTTTCTGTTATTATTTTGTCCATGAATTATTTCATTAGAAAAAAGTATTGGAAGCGTAATTTATATTCGAAATTTAGCGAGGAGGCACGAGCGGTCATTTCAAGGCCAGGTGCTGGGTGGAGAATCCTAATACTGATTAATTGGTATTAATCGTATGACAACATTCTTTTAAGGACAAAATTAATGAGTTGATAATCAGGTCTCGTTGACGAGGAATTCTAATTAGATGAGGCTAAGGATATGAATCGACGGGAAGTTTCTATATTTATGCTTTAAAATAATGTTGCTTAAAATAACAATAATAACAAGACATAAGTATAGCGGCTGAGAGGTCTGGGTTCTAAACATACTTACCAGCACTGTTATGGGAATCACATCTAGATAACTAAATTTCTAAAACACGTAGAATACTAACGAGACGCAGTCTTGTTACGTTATCGAAACATGATTAACCCATTCGGCTCCTAGCTCCTCTCGTTTACGTCTAATTAGTGAGAAACAAGAGATCTCATTAAGTCGAATTAAGAGGGTACGCAGATGCCGATGAATTCAATACACTGAATAAAATGGAACGCTTTATACGCAACGCAGCCTCAGTGTTGCCTGGGCCTCAGATCACTGGCGAGGGCCGACGGACCTTGGGAACAAATCCGCAAAGCCCCGACGCTGGCACGATTCCGACGAGTGTCGTGGGGTAGATGTAGATGGCTCGGTGCTAAGGTGATGTCTGTTGAATATTGAAAAGGCGTGCTTCTTGTATCTTATACCTAATTAGATGCAGATGGCGACCACTCGAAGATGAACGTTGGTCAAGTGATAGGCGGTCTTCCTCCAACGCTTGCTTCGTTCGACGTAGATGTTGATTTTCGGGTGTGGACGTTGATGGCGGTCTTCTTTTAAAATTTGCTTTATCCGATGCTGATGAGGATTTCTTCCAAAATGAATATTGATCGTTGGTGAGGCGCTCTTCTTAAAATTAAAGCCTCCGTTGATGAAGGGTGGGACCTCGCGGCCCGATGAAGGTAGAAGTCTTCCCTTCTACATCTTGATCGCTGTTTCTGACTCACAGTTGAAGTAGGAGATGAGGGTGACGAGAGTGAGGGGAAGCTGTGCACCGTCTCGCTCGATAGACCCTCAGATAACGATGCCTTCGATCGTCGGTCAGCCCTTGTGTGGTCCGCACTACGGGTCTGTAACAGACGTGATTGGCCTGGGTATCAAAGAAAGCTTGGGGGTGTCTATCAGTCCCATACTGGTAATTGAGCACTTTAAATATAAAATAGAAGTAGTTACTCAACGGATGCCTGTTTAAAATACTCCCTAATAATATAAATAATAAGTTGACGTATAAATAACTCCAGAACACGCTCACAAGAGGACATTGGGAAAGAATGCGTTCGGTTGGGGGGATGTTCACATCGTTATACGCTCGATCGAACGTGTATGTTCTGGGTCTAAACGGAAGCTGTGCCACGTCGACTAAGCCGAGGACCGCCGGATGCGAAGCTTCTGGAAGTTGGTGTTGGTGATGCCCTTGTTGCAGTTAGTCCACAGGAAATTTGAATATTGCGTCTAACGAAATAACTCGCCCTTTTTTATACAAATCTTCTTTTCTTTTTATTCCTCGTCGGTTCGCGATAAAGTCCATAACAACCTAGCTCCTGTTCGGCACCATTTATGGAGCTTTCTTGAAAGTAGTTTGTCATAATGATTCATTCATTCCATCTCAAAGGAGTAACTCATTATTAATGGAACGTGTGTTCCTTGATAAAAATACACATTAAATTAATGTATTGATTCAAAAATTTTACTCCTGGGCTTAATGAGAAATTAGAAACATTTAGTTACCCCAAGTAATTTACATCAGATACAGGTTTACAATCAAATGA
>VOMN01120021.1:0-19927 GCA_014899125.1 Orchestia grillus | reverse complement strand
TGCTGAAGCGCTGCTTTCACTACTACTACTCATACTCATACTTGCAGGTATTACCGCAGAAACTCAGTTCAAGCATGTTTTTAATAAACGGAAACGACTTATGACATTTTTTATTCACTCTTCATGGGACTATGTCTAGATGCTATTGGGAATTTACATTGAATTCCTATGGGTAGACCGTTCTCTTATTCAACCTACGGTGCAATATTCGACGGCATTGTAAAAAAAAAATCAACAAACTCGAAAATGTTTTTTATGTGGAACAACCTAACATTTATACAGCTCATCGTACATTTATACAGCTCATCGTATGATTCCATTAAAGATCGTTCGAAAGAACTGCTAAAAACTAAATACAACAATAACAGTACAAATACTGAAACTTCAACGCCTTATACTTTACCTACGAATTTTTGTAGTACGTAACCAACGCAATTTCATGGTGTCTAAAATGAAGTAATGAAAATTGTGTATCTCGGAGCACTTTGCATCCGCTTGAATTATTCGACATTAATTGAGAAAAGGCGAAATGAATCTTGTATTACAACTACTACAGCGTAGGCAGCTTGAGCTCCTGAACACTACTGCAGCCTGGCTTAAGGAACAGCCGCAGCGAACGTAATCGCTTTAGCGGGGCCCACACAAACAGACGGTCTCGATCGCCGTCTTGCTCTACATGGAACTGCGACTCGTCCGTCTTTCAGAGCTTCGCTGTAGTTACACTATGCTACGTGCGATATAGGTTAGGTCCTCAAGAATTTCAGTCTCAGGATGAAAAGGGTCACCAATGTCAGGAAAAACATTGCGTCAAAAAACAACCGTTTCGGACTACAACTTTCCCTTATCGGTGCTCTGTGAAGCGAAACTAATACATAGAAGATAGAAGATAGGTGAGAAATTATCGCGTCCTTTGTACACTACGATAGTAATCAGAATCTTCTTCACGAATGTTACTCTCAAAGGTGATCCACGGAACAGTGAGGTGGTGAAAGCCATGAGACCTACTTCTTCGGAGCGAAGTTTAATTCAATCAGAATATTAGATTACGGTAGCCAAAGGGAGAATTTTCTCTTTGGCTGTTAAAAGCAAGCGTTGCACTCATTGATCAATGGGAATTGCATCCTAAACCTTCACTGGCATTGGAATTCTTCCCACGCTTCACTTTTCGTTCTTAGGAACGAATTTAGAATCAAGATCCGAAGTTTTAACGCAACTTCAACGCGTAATTTTTAGATTGTAGTCATGCAAATCATAATTAGAAGTTTCATCGAGACTTTCTTGTTTTAATTTTAAGACTGTAATTTTAGTGATTGAAAAACCGAATGTTCTATACCTTGGATGTGACTGATTTCGGAATAAACAATTTTTATTTTTCTTTCTTTTGCATATCAGGATGTTCTGAAAGTTTATTATTTCCGGTAAAATGAATTCAAGGTCATTGCAAAAATAATTGTGCATATCAATGCTCAAAGTTTAGATGAAAACGAGGAAATATTTAAAATAATAGACAATAAATCGAACACAACGGATGCTCAGCTGAAGCTTCAGCTTTCATAAAATCAGCACGCCACTGAATATTTTCCAGGAACATTTTTGCGCCGGTGCTACATAATTTACGAAGAAGGGCAGATTCTCACTAGGCGCAGCATCACCTTGGCATCACTAATGCAACAAGTATTTTTGTCACGTGGTAGCAAATGACCGAGCGCTATTCCCAATGAAGTTCAACCCAAACGGGCTGCGCCTCCGTTTCGAGGCGCACGGCGCTTGCTAATGACGGAGTCGGAAGGGAGATCGGATTTGCCCTCGAAAGCAGCTTACGGGCCCTGGCTGCGCGGCAGCGAGCAGGCAGCCTTGAGGATGATAACCAAGGGACCTCATCGCATCTTACAACTGAGAGTCCTGAAAAGTTATGGAAAACACTTTTTTCGTCGTCGAAGGGGCTTTAAATTCGAGTTCATTTCAAAGCTTTTGAAGAACGACACATTCGATAACTCTTGACTGAATAAGCACTCACGGTTTTGAATAAAAACAGTTGAACAAATGCGTTCGCTTTCCTACCCGTGATAGTTTCTTGAAAATTGTATTACAAATTCAGTAAATGCATCAAACACTCCTGTACCCGATGTCAGTTCGAAAACCTTGATGAAATACTATTATCAGTGGTAGATAAATTCTGTGTGTTTACATTTGAAGTATTTAAATTTCAGTTGCATCGCTAAGACGTTGAAAAATTTGTCGATTTACACCAAAAGGAAATTGAAGGACTGGTGTGACCCAATTTCGAACAGACGTTTTCCTTTATTTACATCGATAATTGTCCTAAGAATATAAAGTGGAGGAAAGAACGATGGAATTCATTAAAATTAACATAAGATTTTGCTTAAAATGATTCAAATTCATAAGACCTTGAATGCAAGAAGGTAAGTAAAGTAGAAGTCAGTGTATGCATGCGTAAAATTTACATTTAAGAATACAGTTTGAATTCTAATTACAACGTCAAAAGACTTTGGAGTAAATTTTAGTAGAAATATGGTAAAACACTCTATACAAACTTCATATTCCCGTATCACGTCACCTGTGACTTCGAAGTAATACATTAACACGAGACAGACACGGTTGTTGTGCTAAGTTGAGGTGTCTAAAATTTACACGCATAAAATTTCTCAGAATGAGAAAAAAAATCTGTCGGCAAAAAATAAAAAAATGTTAAATAAAAGCTTTGAGTTGCGAAGGATATCCCTACTCGGCTATGTCCAGTAACATTAACAAGTCTAGTAAAGTTATGTGTAACTAAGTATCTGCAAAATCCAGGATCGAATAGGTCCATGAAATCAACCGGACGTCCATCGCAACTAAGCTCGACCAGCCATCGAAGACTCTTACGTGAAGCATTTTGAAAAAACTCCAAAAGCTTTCAAACGTTCTTAGATTTAAAAATATTGCCCGGAAGGGTGCGACAAATTTTTAAATTATCAGCACTCTCTGTGTATAAGAGGAGAAAGACAGTTCCGGCAGTGACGAAGTTACGCAAGAATAGACGAAAGGAGAGGGTGCGGGATAAAGTGCAGTGCGGTAGTGAAGGTTGATAAAAGAATTAAGAATTCAATTTCTTTATATAGTTAGGAATGACTGTTTTCAGTTCGACTGGTACCTTTTAAGAAAGGAGGAACAAGTCTTCAGCAAAAGGCCTTTTGGAGGAGACGATCTTTCCATCGAGGGTAAGACAGTTTTCTAGAAATGGAAATAAGGTGGAACGTATTGAAATGTACAGCACTCTCAAAAAAGAAGTTTACTACCATTCCGGGCTAATCATCACCAGAATAAAGCTGTGTTCCAGAATAATAACTCTGGAATTCATACAGTAAAACCAACAACTAATTGACTCGAAGACCGTAGTGTTGTTATTTTGAGTTAGACTTCGAAGTTGCCTGATCTGTATCCCATCGAAAATCCTTTTAGCATACATGTTAGAAACTCAGTTTCACGTTAATGGGAGACGATGAGAAAGCAAAGAAACGTTGTGGTCCACCTTTGAAGAATGCTGAAAAACAATATCCATAGAAGTACTAACAAATCAAAATGTTTTAATGAATAATTGCACAGTATACACATAACTAGAATCGGAAAAAAACAACTGTAAATTAACTCCTCGAACACGAAATCAGCAGCCTTGTACTAATATGGAGTAGGACCTCCTCAAGCGCAGATAATGGTTTTAATTCCGAACGGCATTAAGTCTATAAGTATCCTAATGTATATCTGGTCGATTTTGAATCACTTTTGCATCTAGAGATTTTGTAGGCCGGCCACAGTAATGGACGATTTTCTCACGTCTAACTTGTCGTTCTAGCTAGTCCCACAAATTATCGAATGAGTCTGCGGACATATCTAGCCAATCTAAATGCCTGATATATCCTGAATGACTGTCATGCAAATTAATGATAATTCTAGCCTGATGCACCCGGCAGTTGTCATCTTTGAAAAAAGCTCGAAAAACAATAGGTGACCTACTTTTTATCCAAAAGTTAACTAAGTATTTTGTGGATTGTAGTTTTGTATTCGGCCCTATCTTTATTTTCACCCAAATTTACACCAAGGTCCACTGTTTTTGTAATTTCATCGTTCAAAGTAAACCTACACTGAAATTATGTTTGTAGTCTGAGTTTTAATTTAATTAGCTTCCTTCAGTCAAAATTTTACCAACATTAAATCATTACTAGCAAAGTCATGTGCTAATTGAAAGAGTGTCCTTTCACTACCACTGCTTTAGCCCACAATAAATATTTCCCCCATTCCAAAGCTTAGCTATTAATTTCTACCAAATTTGGAGCCTACGTTGAAATTTAAGAGCGCAAATTAAGGACCATAGAAATAGTAACTCTAGGTTGAATGATTAGGATTGGAAATTAACTGCACCGTTCTGGACTCGAAGATTAAGACTTCAGGTCTGGAACGGGAAATTAAACCTAAATTTTTTCTGATATTACCATTATCAAATTAATTAAGCCTTGTTAATTTAGATTATAACCATCATAATATTAGCTAGGAGTTGTTAATTTAGATTATTATCATTATTAGAATATTTAAGCCTTGTTAATTTAAATTATTAAATTAATTAAGGGCTGCTACGTTAGATTTTAACGATTATTAGATGAATTACGCATATTCACTTTGAAATTAAGGATCGGAACTTCAACTGGAACGTAGTCACAACAAAAAGTAAATTTCAGACTTCGATTCAGTGATTGAGTGCCACTCTACGAACATCTTTAGCTGTAATACAATCCTGGTTACTTAGGAAGGTGTTCAGGCACCCAATCGCAAGCTATCTAAGGGTCCGATTTTTTAGAAATACCGTGATTTATTCTTTTATCTTTTTCTTATTCCAAAGGAAACACTCCGCTCGAGGCGGAGAACCCGAGACCTGCTGTTTTCCAGAACCCGACACCTGCTGAGTTCGAGGCGCACACGCTGTCACCTGCGCTACAGAGCCACTCTCAAATTTAGATTAGCAATTGTCTAGTATGAAGAGAATTTATGAGAAACTAAAACCACAGAAACGAATAAATAATACGTTGGATTTTTATTAAAAAAAAATTTGTTCAATCAAATGTCTAGAAAATTTTCTGTCCCACAAATTAAAATGCAGTAAACACTCCAGAAATAAATAATGTACACAATCTGGAAATCCATTGTCAAACCTCAAAATAAGCACACATAAGTTCAGAATGAGAAACTAATGTGAAATTTATAAAAAAAATTCTACGTCACAGTTTTTGTTGGTACTTGGTGCAATTATTTTTCAAATAAGACAGCAAAGTGATACTTGATAATGCACATAAATTACTACATAGCTGGTCTCAAAGTTAAGTAAATGTTACGTACGAATACCGTAGATTTTTTCACTAACGAATCTTAAGCTTGACTTCAACATGAACGGTAGGCATGTAATATAAAGCGTAGACATGGATAATTAATAGCAATTAAATAATGATAGGAATAGGATCGAAAATTCAAGAAACAATCTTACCTCCGTACAAACAGGGGACTCATCATGGGCTTGTTCAATGAACCATAATAGTCCGAACAATAAATAAATAATACACCTGAGGTTCGGAAAATGCTACCATAACGCATCGTTGTTCATGGAATGGCAGTGAGGAATACACTTCGTCAAACTACTGCGAGGCCTTCACTCAGCACAGATGACGGGAAGCTCCGACACGTACCAAGGTTGTCAAGAAGTTCTTGGTTAAACTCTCTCTGGAACCCAGTTGCCGACTGGCTAGAAAGAGTGTTAGAACGATGATCAGAAGCTTCTGCTTCAGTACGCAATAAGAGCCGTTCGAGCGTTTATCTTCGTCCCAATTGAGGCCCAGTTTATGCTTGTATAATATTTATGAACACCTGGTATAGCAAAATAGTGACAAAATCTGGAGCTGTCTTAAATAGTGAAAAGTCTCCGGCTGCGATACAATTACAAAGATTTGGTTGAGCCAAATCGACGTAACGAATCACTAGCAAATACAGTAGTAAATTCTCTTGCCTTTGCACTAACAGGCGCACTATACTTTATGGTTTCACTCTCACGGCATTCCAAAAGAGCTGCTTCCGAGTTGCTAGACTGCAGCTGAGCTCCAAGTAATGATTTTTCACGAAACTGCGTTGTTTCCATTGAAGTAAAAGATAATTCACTTAATATGCAATTAAAAACTCGCAAGTTCATAGCATTGCCCGTTTTCACGGACAGGCTAAATGACGACAAATTGTGACGAACAGTGATTTTATTGTTAAAGGCCACGAATTATGAAATAGGATAAAGGATTATCATATCCTTAATTAAAACTCATTAGCCAAAGTTTCGAATATCAATCGTACATCTACCAAAAATTGCACTTATTGTGACTGACTTATTGTATCAATAGGAAAATTTTCCTTATTTATGCAATTTAATCGTTCATTAAAAGCTCATACATATTTTACGCTTAAGCTCTCAACCTTACAGAACACCGCTGCAAAGTCTAGTTAAGAATCCTGTTTACTTTGTAAGTATTTAAATGAAATTCTTGCTGTGGGAAACCATTGCTAAAAAGTGACTGCTTTCATATTCTGAGGGCTTTGTGAGTTCTCGAGTCAGTTTTTCCCGATTCCACGTTGTCGACAAATCAACTTTTTACGGCCATTAGGATGTTGCTCTAGATTTCTAGCTAGAGGAACATTAAGGGTCGATTAAAGCGACTTGCTTAGAAAAGATGTCGCTTTTTACTCCTATTCAAACTCTTTCTCTTCCGTGAAGAAAAAATCAGGAGATGTTTTATTCTAACTTAAAAAATAATTACCATAGTTCATGGCTACAGCTCCCCATGAAAATAGACTTGCGTTCAATAACGCCTAGCGATTGTTTCAGCCTTCAATTTCACGTATGCTCGGCAATCTTCATCGATGTTTGCCTTATGCGAGAATGTGTAGAGGGGTGACGAAATGATCGATATAAAAAAAAAAGGTTAGGTTATTTTTTCAAAACGCGCATTGTATGACGACGTCGTTAGAATATATAAGACCATTTAAAACAATTTATTACCATTACATCATTTAAAGACATTAAGGACATGGATTTCTTATGTTATCACAATGGACAGTTTTATACATAGCTACTTGTACCCCCGAATAAGTTCTATGACTTCCAGGGCATCCTACAGGACCATATCCTAATGCAATTATACTTAGCTTACACAAGGCTGATCAAGTCCAGGATTTGTTGATCAGAGAAGATATGACTTAAAATTCGTCTAGTTAGCGGAGACTCAGCATTCTATATTATATTCTGAATTAATTTACTGACATACAATGTGAAGGGTTTCTTAACAGTTATTTAGGGTATGAGACTTCTCATATAATTGAATAGTAATGTCTTCAGTGTCTGGATAGGAAATAGGATTCAAGATTCGTTTCGATGTATAAATATAAATTTACTTCGGCTCGTTATTTACTTCGGGAAGTATATATATACTTCGGCTTGTAGTCAAATATTCTGGATGGACAGTTTGAGCAGAAACTAATAATTTCAAGTCTCTCTTCCCTCGATCAATCAAAGTCTTATAGATGAATATACAAAGAGAATATTGGTAGAGGTCAAGGGAAGCTAAATTATTTTCTAGCGTTTATATGAGTCATTTGCATGCGCTTTATACAAATGACTTATTTGTATAATTCGTTTATCGTATTATGTATATATCATTTATTTTCATCTCATTTATATCGGTGAATTAAGGTTGATATGCTACGAGCAAAATTTCATCATAAAATCAAATCGTAGCACAAGATGACCCAATAAAAAGGCTACTCGCTCTTTTTAGGCAAAGGTTAGAGTTTTTTTTTTGGGGTGGGGGGGGAGGAGACGGAGGAGGGAGGAGGGATGAAGTCACCGTGTGCATGCAGTTCAGGAATCACAGGAAAATTAGCGTTCTTCTATTTAGGGCCTCATTATATCCATTTTGGTGCTGGGATGCATGAAACATTCTAAAGATATTGTCAAATTTTTATTCACAACACTTATTGGCGACGTTCCTTTCGGTTGCAAAAAAATAATTTACAATTAAAGTGGTTTTTATCTAATGCTTGTCGCTACGTAGCCAGTTTCCTACGGGACACGGTGTTCATCAGCCAAAATTACTTTCAGGTGGTATCTGTCCAGTGCCACGCTACTGTTGTCTTCCGAGCGTAATTATTTTCAATCTGCCATAATCGTCTAAACTATATTAGTATAAACTGAATGTTGGCCATGGAGTCATCTTTCATCTTCAAATTCATTATTGAGTCGAATTTTCAATTAGCCTTTGTCAATAAATTTGAAAATTTAAAAGGCAATGAAATGAAGTCACTGAATTGAAAGTATAAAACCTTTTTCTTCTGATTTCTTCTATCTCCATTCATTAAAATATAATTTCCTAACATTCCAACAAGTCTTTTGAGGACCAGGCTCAGGGTAGACAAATTTCGAACCCAAATTCCCTTATTTTATAATTTCATAACGTAGAACTCCACGTCGATGTTCAAAGCTACTATAAAGTAATTCGACGTTAAGTTGTCTATTATTTTAAATACGCGAATACACTTAGGGAATCATATTTCCCTAATCCAGAAGTAGAGCGTTCTTCAGTCACAAGTTGAATTTGAACGAAGCTCAATATCCGGTTCTTTTCTGCTATCGCTGACTGACTGCTTGAGCGAAAAATAGTTTTTGCAGGCCATGCCACAAGCCTCTGCACCTGAGCGATGTCAGCCTTATCCTTTGCCTCATAACAATCGACTGGAACTGTTTGATTCCTAACACGTGACTGGGACTGCTTGACTCCTGACACTCGATTGGGACTGCTTGACTCCTGACACTTGACTGGGACTACTTGACTGCGCACACTTGACTGGAACTGCTGGACTCCTGACACTCGACTGGGACTGCTTGACTCCCGACACTTGCCTTGAACTTCTTGATTTATGATCTATTCCCCTTGAATAGCTTTTGCTCTCAAAAAAACTCTTTAAGTTGGAGGGAGGCGACCGCTCAAAGTCTTCAAATGCTGCTGGGCCAAAATAAACAGGGACTTTTATGCTTCTATACGAGAAGTGACGCTGTGGAGTTATCATACATCATATCAGGAGCTACTTCATTCCGTTGTTCTAGATGCAATTGAGCACATTTATTACGACTGCGCTGAGTTACAATTTTGCGTCTCACATATCTCTGCTTTAGACAGGCGGCTGCATCTGTGTTTACCAAAACACGCTATTCTCAAAATATTCAAGCTCACAAAAATAATTCTCCCTAATGGCCCAATGAAATTATTTGAACATTTCCCAGCTTCGTCCGCAAAATTTCTGATTGAGTAAATAGCCAGATACTCGATGAGTATCAGAATATTCTTCATTTTCGAGCGAAAGGCAACACTATAATCGTATGGGAATGATGGGTTCGCTTTGGATGCAAATGCTCACTTTATGCGGAGGCAGGTGACATAACAGTTCAGTAACTTCAGGTTCCCTTTAATTCAATGATGCTATTCCCTACAACGTCTGGCGCATCGCACGACGTTTGTCGAGGTGAAGACTGTCCCTCCAGCGCAGGGTTCCCTTTCAAATATTTGATGCTTCTTTTCCATGCAGAATCAGTAAGATTGAAATAGAACAAGAAGCCTCTGCAAAACTGCCTAATTTTTTTTCCACTGAGAATCAGATGAATTACTGAGCTTTAAATTGAATTAATAAACCGTTGAGAAATTGCATACGTATTTTTTCCACCAAAGATCTGAAAATAAGTTAATTTGAAATAGGATGAAGAAATAGACGTAGGAAGATCAAAAGCATAGAAACTTAGTTCATACGGCATATGCTGTTTCATCTATGTTCTCCAGCTTGCATAATCGATTTGAATTTTTGAAATCCTTCTTCGGTACAAATGACTTTCAGTCCATAGTAACGAACTTTTTTGATATTGCAAATGTCTCTTTGCCACAGAAGATTCGACAAATTATTTCGCATTAGATAAGAAAAATTCATACCGCAGATTCGAGTATTAGGTTCTCCGGTGTATCCCTCAAACTATTTATCGTTTATCAATGACCGTTTGTCTTTTAATTTTCCTGTATTTATTATGAAGATAATTTATTATGGAATGAACTTTACCGAGTACAACAAACGCGCTCTGCAGGTGAGCACTTCCCCAACCTGAGGCGTTGTGGCGCCTAACGATGTCTACGTCGAAGACGAGTGACTTACAAAATCTACGCGGAATTTTACAATTTCTTTAATTCAGTATACAGAGTTCTAGAATGAAACGAACGATTACTTAAGTGGAGCATAAATAATTTATTGAAGAACATTGACGGAATAATACGTGTCCCTGTGACAAAGTGGCATCGTTGCCTTAGTGTTTCATTTTACATACCTACTTTACGTTATCGCTACAGTGAATAATTTATTTATGAATGAGCCCTTGAACATAATCTTGTCACCTAATAATACTTCCTGACATCAGTTTCATTGCTTTTCACTATTCACATGTTATAACTGTATAAATAACAGCTTCGAACCGTAGGGCATAGCATTTTGATGTTCGGAAAAACATAGTGTTCTCTGTTCATGAGTAGACAAATAGTTAACAGCTCTTAAGATCGACTGTATCATTTCATCATTTTTTGAATACCATAGGTCATCTGAATGAACCAGACAACTTAGTAGAATCCTGCGTCTTGTCCTGCAGAGCTAAAATTTAACTAAGCCATCCAGTGATCATTTTTTTCTTGAAGCAAATTCAGAAATGAACTTGAATTTTACCAATCTTTACTGCGAGTAAAGTCTGACCATAAAGTTCATTACCTCTTGGCAGGCCTTCATGCATAGGGTATCGCTGGTAGACGACCCGTTAGCAGGTTGATAAAAGAGCGCTATCTGCAGTTCGGCTACGAAATGGAGTGCCTACTCCATGCTAAAAGTTGTGTAGCGCCGAACATGGTTGCCCTAAAATTTTGACCTCACTTTTGCATCATTTCAATTGAAAACCTTAAAAATCTATGAAAATTGCGAAAGAGCTGCAGCGGATAGGTCAAGATATCCGAAAGTCCTTAAAAATGAACAATGTGACTGAACCCTTCCGCTTGAACCGAATATGGCACACGCTCCTGTAGCGTGTCCCACTCATTTTGGTGAGGCGATGCCCTAGGCACGCATTTTGGTGAGGCATCGTTTCTTATCTTTGGCACGTCGTGAATCAAGGAGTGTCAAGGCTGATGCCGCAGTGATACTGTGTAAAGGAACGCTCTGTGCTACGAGGACACGCAGCTCAGAACACTCTTTAAGCCGTGGAAATTCCTGAATAAGTAAACTTTTACTCACAGTTAACAGAGTGTATGAAACCGGAAATAAAAATGTGTCTCTTTTCAGGCGTAAATTAAACTAGGAATATAGTGTGGTATTGATCCCTAGATCAAACAAATGGCTCTGTGTTCAAGAACAAACACAATACGAAAATAATTTAGGAAAGAGCTCCACAAAATTGGAATCAAGTAGAGACATCAAAATGCATCATGAAATGAGCAGCAATATTTCACGTCTTAGCAGTAATAAGAGTCGGAACTGTTGATTCAAAATATCTTCAGATTCATATTTCATTAGCATTGCAAATTTGGCTATTGCGATGTGCACTTGGATGGGTCTTCTACTCGCATGAGTTCTAAAACAATTGTATGGCTCATACACGAAAATTTAGCTGGTCGTGAAAAATCAATGCTTGCTTTTATAAGTTATCGATGTAATTTTAAGTTCTCAAGTCATTATGAATTTTATGTATTCTTTCTCTCGATATATAGTAGAAATCGCGCTAACAAATACCTTATGTAAAATTTATCATAGAATGAACGACTAATTATAAGTAACTGATTACTGAAATTGCTTCACTCATTTCTCTCAATTATTAAAACCTGAATATTCATAATGAAATTTGCACGCGCTGAGTTGCTCAACCTCTATTTATATCGCCATCAGATTATAACTTAGGGGCCTCCAGGTGTGTATATCACCATCAGAATATAACTTAGGTGTGTCCAGGTGCTTATATCACCATCAGGTTATAACTTAGGTGCCCCCAGGTGTATACATCACCATCGGATTATAACTTAGGTGCCTCCAGGTGCTTATATCACCATCAGATTATAACTTAAATGTCTCCAGGTTTTCATCAGGTATCCTCGTCTGTGATACGAAAAGTGGGCAAAAATACATAAATTTTCAAGAAGTTCTACCATATGATGTATATATGAATGTATACACCATTCCGTAGTGCATCATACATCATATATATGTATGTATGATACACGTATATCGAGCTAGTTTTATGTACATATATCTGATCATATTTAACTTTAAATTTCCAATTATAGACTTTATGTGTGTTAATTATAATTTAAGAATGTAGCATGCGAAAGTTTAGCGGTTTTTTATTACATTTAAACGATTTCAATATCGCTGCATACTCGTTCATGGCAGTTATTGGGTACATAATAAAATTTTCCATTTAATGTATATATCAAGCTGAAAAAATGTCAAATAAGTATTCGCCGGAAGCTTCAACGGCTATTTCACAACATCTATTTCATGTGTGAATTCCATGGATGCCCAACACGATTCTCAGTTTAAACTCAATAGTTTTGGAGAAAATCAAGAGTTCTCTGGCCGATGTGCAAGAATATTCTGTATTTCAAATTTCCTAGGTAATAAGCTACAGTAGAGATAATAATTCACGGGTTTTCAAAAGATCTAACCTCGAGAGGGTCTCCTAGCCGCATACTTGATGAAGACGGAAGGCCTCAGCGGAATGATAACACTGAATAGAGGATTAGGTTACAGCAAAGAATCACGCTTGATGCGTTCCTCATCAAGAAGGATTAGTGAGGACGAGCTTCTCCAAAAGTGAACGAGATTGGGTCTGATTTCTTTGATCGAAGGATGGTGGTTGTTTTTTGATCGAATACAGGTGGTTATTTTTGGTCGAATGCAGGTGGTGGTCTTTGATCGAATGTAGGTGGTTGTTTTTTGTTGGAATGCAGGTATTTGTTTTTTGATCGAATGCTGGTGGTTGGTTCTTTGATCGATTGGCAGATGTTTTTATGGAAAGCAGGTAGTTGGTTCTGTTACTGAATGCTTGACACCTGTTTATTCATTGATCGAATGTAGATGGTAGGTTAAAAACTTTGATGTGAATACAGGTGGTTGGTTCCTTGATCGAATGCTATGAGGTTCAGTAAAAGACAGTCGAATTTCTATGATAATAGTTTCATCAATGTAAGTAACTCCCAAAAGCTTATACAACTCTTTTTGTGAAGCTAAAATAATGATACGTATTCGAAATGTTGAAAAAAACAACATTCTGCATGTTTTCAGTTCATCGTAAGTATTTCAAATACTACATAATAATTACAGCATTCCGTGGTACTTGTGTCGTCAGTATAGAAGAGAGTATTTTTCAAGTTTTATGCCATGTGAGGACAACTTAGAGTATAAATTTCAAATACTAGTATTTCCGAATTTCATTGAACGGAATAGCCAGGAGAAGTTTGATTGACACCAATAGATTTCAAATTTGTGAACAATCTATAGCAACCACCTTTCGATCTGATGGTTTCTTCTTACATTTGTTATGAATTTAACGCTTTTACCCGGTGATCGATTGATTTCTAATTATCACAATGCTGAATTAACGTTAGCACTGTTTTTACGTTATTTGGAGATGTGTTTAACGTACGGTAACCTGCAACAGCAGTATTTACACTGAACTTTGCGACTTATTTACGAGCAGACTTACAGATCAAGGACGACAGCATGTGCTTATGTATGCGCTACGATGCTGCGCAGAGAGCTGAGGAGAAAATGGCCTCAACTGAGCTTTTAAATAAAATTAGCGGTTAGCTTCGCAGGAAAAATAAACCGAACTGTAGGAATCGAGGTTCTTGCAAAGCTTTAAAATATGAGTATTCAGCGTGAAAACAAGATAATGGCTACTTCGTAGTCGATTTTTGAAAATTAATTTCTTCTGTTCTGTTTCTTCTCAATAATTAATTTTCTTCTCACTTCCTGTCGGAGAACACAATAATTGTGACAGTAAGGGAAACTTGCGCTTGTTAAATTGTTAAACCACCTTTTACCTAACTATCAGATTTTAACGTATGTGTCGCCAGGTTTTTCTTAAGTACCCTCGTCCAAAAGAAATAAAGGTACAAAGATACATATTTTTGAAATTAGGCCCGATATCAGGTCTACAACTTCAAAAAAATTAGATGTTGAAACTTTTGAATTCAATACAACAGTGACAACCACCAATCTGCATCCGTGAACCGAGATTGAAGTACGGTGTCTCTTTGTCAGTTTTCTGTCAAAAACGTCTTTGGTATAAAATCTGACTCAAAAATTAAATCTAGCATGTTCGAAAAGGGCACAAGGTGTTTTCATCAAAATTAATGACACCCCAGCTCATCACTTCAAGCGAGGTCAAGCAAGCCACTCAATTTCTCGTCTGATTCCAATTTTCGTGATCATCAAAGAAAAAATTTCTTCCTGATCTTCAAAGGGATTTCACTGAGATATCTCGGCCACCTTCAATGACGTCCTAAATTGGGGACGTTTTAGGGCGTAAAAGAAGAGCGAGGAAAAATAAAATATTCCCCTAGAATTTCTCGAGTGCAGGGTGTGCAATTTTAAATACTAAATCACGACTGTTATTATTTTTGCGTCAAAATTCGAATTGCGCATTTACGCTGCCTAAGACTAGCGCACTCACCAGCCCGGGAAGGTCGCAGCGTCAAACGACATTCGTAGCAGACGATTTGCGATCTCATATTTTGTCAAGCGTTCGATTGGTCACTTCCTTGTGAAAACGTGAATCTGTTTCCAGTGCAATGATCTTGATACAGAGGTGCTTGTTTTTACTATATTTTGTTTTTAAAGTAGATCGCGCATACAAGGAATTTTCAGTGTAATGGTAAAAGGGAATGTAAAAATTATCGATCATTCAACCGTAAGTTAGATCCGATATTAGCGACTGAACTTGAACGAGCTCAAGATGAAGTGCGTAATTCCAANGATGCACGTTGTGCACATCCAAATTTATGATCCGGGGAAGCCTGCTCTGCTGTAGGTAGCTGAACTTTAAATCGAAAAAGCAGACTGAATCCATTTGCTAAAATGACTAAAATCTATCCCTAAGAAGTGGCGGCTGAGCAATGCTATGATGTTCCTCTCCATTTCCGCCGTCTGAGGACTAAAGTATGAGGAAAAAACTTGCCGCTAACGCTCCGGATATTCCGGCCATCAGTTCGGTTATATTTCTATGTTGAATATCTACTGATTTGAAACTCGGTAGGTACAGTGGAAAACGTATTATTACGAAAAAAAAATTCAGAGAAGCGAAGTCATCACGCAAAGCGTGATAGGTATTACAAATATGAAATGCCTCCTGTAACACGTTCAAACCCTGTTTATTTGAAGCCATTCTGAACGGCTGTAAACAACCGCCTGAAAACCCATGAAGGATCTTCTTGAGCACTCTACATTTAAAGCTTATTCTAATCGCTGTTCACTAAATCGTTCAGACACTAAAGTTTACTCCCATCTTAAGATTATACAAAATTTGTACAAAATTGGCTTAAACATTCTCATCTCTCATAAATGCTACCCGTTAAAACACTCGACAATGTTGAAGGAAGCGGCAGCCCCTTACCCAAGCCAACCAAATGTTTGCAAAATCTGCCATCGAAAATAAAATAAGTACTTCTTGCCCCAAGGGCATGCCATTTTTTCTCAGAGTTCCTAAAAAGTCCTTGATTAAAGAATTCAGACTAGTCAGAAGCTAACCGCTTAAAGAGATATTTGTGAACAAATTTGGCCCGTCAAAGGAAAACGTAAAATCTGTGCCAGCAGTCACTACGGTTCAAATGTTTCAGATAATTTTTGTAGCATTACTGATCAAAAATTGGTTCACAGATCAACATTGAAACGAAGAGCTTAGTTAACTTATGATTTGGTGCGTTAACGGCTGCATCTTTGATTCGTGGCATGAAGATGAACCTAGAAGATGCCGCATGAAGTTTTTAGACCAATAATACGGCCTAGCATATAATGTCAAAAATTTCCTTTCACGCCCGACATTACTGAGTTTTCGTTAATGTAAAGTTATCGTGACAGCATCTTTTGATCCAAAATATATATTTTGAAGTTTTCTCCAGCCAAATGGAAATTCAGTTTTCATGATCATTGGAACACGGAGTGACTGTCATTTCTATACGGTTTTCCAATAAACGAAATCGTTAAAGACAGAATTTAAAAGTGTGATTCAAATACATATTCAATTTATGACACTTGCTTTGAAAGCCTTTGGTATTTTCCCATCCAAAATTATTACCTTCTTAAAAGCACATAAAATAGTTTTCTGAGAGATTAGCAATGACAGATATAATAACATTTTAATGATGTTAGAACGAGAAATTACTGGTTATGAAGCTCATAAGGCCAAGTTACTGAGTGCTCGGGCTGGCACAGCTCTGTATTCGACTCAGATCAGGTACCTGGAACTTACTTCCACATTTGCATGTCAATGGAAGGACTTGAGAGCGGAATGCACAGGGCGCACTGTTAACTCAATCCCGAGATCTCCGAAACTGGGCAACGGAAGAACACAATTTCAAAGAAAAATCAAAAATAGATCTGAACATAAATCTACGGCTCATACAGAAATTGGTTTAGTATTTAAGTTGTAGATATAGTTGAGTGCTTGTGGGTATTTTCCAAAAGGTCGTTGATAAGCTACAGGGAGTTGAATAGTGACTGAATTACTTTGTGTTGTAATTAATGTTAGAGGGGGGCAAATGGGAATAATATTTTCAGGATTCAAACGAGTCAAACTCGTATTTGTTTGAATAGGAGATTTAAATGATGGATGATGTCATTATCATCGCAGTACCGCAGGTCAAAGTTGTAGATTTATAAACACCAACCAGCATTACCTCGACTGCTGTCCCAAATCCAGCTGTCTTGCTGAAATTCATGCACTCACTCATGCCTGAGGCTTCAGTAGGCTGGACACCTTCATGGTTAAAAAGCTTCGGGTGAACTGCGTTAGGTGTAGGGAGAGTTAGGAAAATATAGCATCACTCCTGAATCATTCTTCCTTCGTTTGCGAAAAATTTAAGTAAACAAGCATTGTGAAATGCTAAGCGATTTATGTTCTGTAACTTCCAGACGACTTTTAAATGGAAAATATTTCTTTTCGATGACTCTTTAATTAGCATTGTATTACCTGAAAACACAAGAACATGAAATTCACCTCACCAGCAAACAGCTCAAAAAAAATTCGTTCGCGTTCATTCACGCTTCTCACTTGGTTAAACTCTGTGAAACCAAAACCGCAAGCAATAGATAAACATACATGCTGAATATTTAAAGTTTGGTTTTCACTTTGTACGCTTGAGACACCTGCATAAATGTAAACAAATAGGCGCTTACGTATTTTAAAAGCTATGATTCTGAGCAAGAATGCCATGTTGCTAGACACAAATTGCATGTTAACCACGCACGAAGCATGTGAAATAGCGTAAAGAATAGAAAATACAGACATCACTGCCTGATTCCATACACTATAGTTCAGAGCTGGCAACACTATACAAGAACAATTCATAACGGCAATAGGAAGGGGACGAAAAGATTTCATGCTAGGTTTTCCGGTCAATTAATGATGCAAGATGGCACAGAGAGCACGAGTGCACACTGATCAAGTCGGAAGTCTTAAATAACTGGATGAAAATCCTTGGAAGTCATACTCCTTAAATAAATGAATGAATAATGAAGTCCGTCTACAAATACTGATGCTGAAATGCTGATATTTACACCGAGCAACTAACTCAGATTTCTTATTGAATGCCATGGGATGGAGAATTATTCAGTTGCCTCAGCCAAGCTACTGGCTCAACTCGAGTCGAAAAAGAATGAGCAAGTAAGGGAGGTCGTCCCAATGGCGTGTTGTCTGATCAATTTGGCTGGCTGAGCGCTGTGTAGGCTTTAGTGCAATCCTGACGCAATATTGCAGATTACTCTCGATCCCTGCGACTAAAGCTGGAATGTATATCGAACTGTGCTACACCCAGCGAAAACCTCAAGAACAGTTCCAGATGGTATTCAATCGCTTTTCTTTTTTCGCAGCCAATGTGGTGGATTCTCTGAAAGTAAACATGTCATTTTCTTTTGCGGTAAAACCAAGATAAAATCATTTGTGCTCAATCGGGGAAAAATGTTCCCATTTTAACTCGTTACGACTCCCCTGTTATATCGTTTCACCCAGCTGGATCGAGCCACGTATCAGCACAAAGTCCCTGTCAAAAAGGCATTAAAGCACCGGCGCTTATCAGTACACCTCACTGTAGTTACACAAGTTCAAGTGCTTATCAGTTCACCTCACTGTAGTAACACAAATTGAAGCACTTATTAGTTCACCACACTGTAGTTACACAAGTTCAAGCTCTTATCAGTTCACCTCACTGTAGTTAGGAAAATTCAAGTGGTTGAAAAAGTGCCTGAAAAAGGATTTCCATCCTGGGTCTCAAAGCCCCGTAAAGACTCTTCACTTGCCAGTTATTTTACAATATACAGAAAACAGAATAAATTTCAAGCCCATATTTTCTCCTGCGCAGTAGAATCTCCGGAGTCGAACTGCGGATCACAAAGAGTTTCATGGCCTGGAGTTCGTTCAGAGACGCTGGCACTGCGATGCCCAAGTGAGTGTAAGAGCTGCAGCAACGACGTTAGAAACTCAATAAAAGTATGTCATTGCAAAAAATTCAGGAGCGTGTTAGAGGTATAATTAATTTCCTACACAAGGACGGAAGCCACGACTGACATGCAATCATTCGCTGAAACCTGACCCATTTAACCGAAAACCGGCTAAGAGATTTCTAATTTCAGGGGATAAAACTTTCATGTAAAATTTCCGTTAATGAAGTCCGACGTAATTAATGTCACCCATATTTGAACTGTGGTTGTTAAAGTGCATATTTAAAGTATTGCCATGTTATCTAATTTGTAATAATTAAACGTTTAATTCTGCTTTCATACCGACCTATGTTTGACTGGCGACTTCAATGAACAAGTCTGATGACTGAAGAATTTGAGAGTTATTTTCCTGTCCAGGTACATATTTCTGCAAGTTTTCGGCCACGCTGGCTCACGGTGATCACGACACAGTTACGACTTGTGGCCAGATAATGGCGAGCGTTCAAGTCCCACACCAACCCACCATTGACAAGACCAAAAGCGTGACCCAAACTCGTAAGTCCTTCGCATCGACACGCCATAAAGGAGACGAACAGAGATTGTGCGGTCGTCCCAAGCCTCAGGAGCCCTCACGCTCAGCATGCCGCTGTGTTAGTACCGTTCTATCCCACCGACTCCAATAACAGAGTCTATTTAAACGACGCTCAAATCAGGCTTTGGGTGCGTGAGCTGGACTGGCACTGAGTGAGGAAGTCAAACTGAGTTGACCGGAACGTTAGTTGCAATGTTTAAAGCTCTGGATTAGTGTCGTGAATACTCGTGATCAAAATGATGTCAATAATAATGATTGTGGAGTCGTGAGGGTAATCGATAGTATGTTACCAGTCAAGGAAAATAATTTATTTTGCAGACATGTGTGTGATCGATTACCTGAGGGCAAATCATCAATACTTTCAACCAAATAGGTAAGAAAGTAAAAGGGGTGAATTTACCATCAACTTAACTAGACGGAACCCATTTGAGCCCCTAATTATTTATCTTTATTTCCTAACAAATATCCAAAGCCACAGAACATAATTTACTCACTTTAGTCCCAATAAACCGTAACCATGATACAGGG
>VOMN01120013.1:0-25684 GCA_014899125.1 Orchestia grillus | reverse complement strand
GAACTAAATGTTTTTACGATTTTTCTTTGCTATTTCATTCCCAGTTACCATTATTACCACTTTTGGCAGCATGGAATGCCTATTTGGTGCTGCTGACGTACCCTGGCTAATATGACTGACCGAATAAATCTGTTCCGTCACCAAATTTTTGTATTAACATATGATGCCAACCGATATCAATAAAAAGAAGAGGAATATTTTTTGTCGCAATCAAGCATGGAGAAATACATCGTAGTTTGGTAGTTTTGATCAGAGGAATATTTCCGACAAAAATCTGCCGACTACCTCCGAGCTTACCTATAATTTCAACTGAAATACAGAAAAAAAGTGCACGTTTAAACAAAGTGTGAAGGGAAGAAAGTGCATGTTTGAACAAAGTGTGAAGGGAAAAATGTATTTTACAAAGTGTTAAGGGATTAAAAGCTGCGGAAAAACAAAAACTGATTATTGACAATTCTGTGAATCATCGGCTCATTATTTTCGATCGACAAGTCCTTTAAGGTGGTTGAGAGCCGACTGCATTTTACATATGTATAATGATTCTAAGATAAGCAGTTCGAAGTGATAGGAATATGAATCTAAACTTGTATGAGTATGCGTTTCGTTCATGCTAATTTCACCACAGGCATTATTCTGGGAACGTTGCCGTATTGTGGAATGAGGAGAACATGGAAGACAACCCGTACGATGAGACAACGGCCAGTCTTGATCGGCAATCCTCATGTAAAGTGTTCGGTGAGTTGAGCCCACGTACTGCGATGCACAATGTGCACAAGCAAAACTGTGTATATCCGGGGAAAGATCGCCTGTTAGTGCACACGACATTCTCAGAGTGAAACAAAGATCTCATCGAGCGTTATCAAATTAATAATTCAAGTATTTTACAGAACGGATTATGTGGAAAATTTTTGTAGGCGATAAGTCAGTTTATTCCTTAGTTTCTCAGACTGGTAGCTACGAAATAGAATACCACCAGAAATTGACTCAAATTATCAATGCTAGCGTTTCTATTGCATGGATTCGACACAAATTGATTCATTGACTGAGAAGCCAGGGAACCGAGAACCCATTAGAACTAAAATGTAATCGATGAAAGCTGAATTCACTGTGAAAGCTTGAGTGGCTGGAGCACTTTTTATAGACCAGAAAAATCAGAGAATAATACCTAATACCATGTGAGCTCCGCTGTAGCCCCTCAGTCTCAGCTCAATTTTTGTTCAGTACGAGGTAAACCTGCCAGAAAGCCCCATTTTAGTGTACCACCACGCCCTAATGTAATTGATTTGTTTGCAGGCTACTGCGTGTAATTGACTTTAGAGCACGACGGGGAAATTTGAATAATTCCAACTATTAGGGATTTTAAAATGATTACCAATAACAGGAAAATTTATCGGTTTTCTTTCGTAATCCCACTTTAGATAGTTCAATCAAATATTTTCATACATTTGCCTAAAAGTAAACCGGTGCATTTGAAATTCAATTAACTTTTCTCAGAATTCAATCGTTTTAGGATTCAATTGCGTTTGTATACTTATGCTTATTATCCAGGAACATTGATGTTGATCCGACGTAGTGTGGTCGCGATATGCAACCACAGAAAACGCCACAATTCTTCACACAAAATTGGTCAACGCACGCAAAGAAAAGTTACATTTGAAATGAATGGCAGAGAATCTTAAAAAAAAGAATCGGAAGAAGATCGGCACACTGGATGAAATGAAAGTTCGGAACAATACTGGCAACAATACTGGTACCATTTTCTATCAGACTGCATTAGACACCGATAGCGGCCACAACGCGCATGCATGTTGCTAGAGTGCGGACACGAGCCGTCCGGCGTGTGTCCGCACGCGTGTACGCGGCACAGCAGGGTCTTCTGCGTTATACATTCTCATCGTCCGAGCTGGAGAACTTTCAGGACTGTCTTCGAGCACCTGTTGTGAATGGTGTGCACTCGGAGACGCGCTGGCTGAACTGATCATTGGAATTGATCTTTGATACATTTAAATACTCCAAGTTAAATTTATAGAAGTCCTTTATAGTTAAGTTTCAAGTTAGTTTCCTAAACTCTATGTATGTACAGGATTCAAAAGGATAATATCAAATATTTTGCCGCTAAATACTTAAATAAATTAGCATAAGCCGAAAAATCTTAAGTGCATTGAATTCCCTAATTGGAACACATTCACATGAAGAAAATTTAGTTGATTATCGCATTCAAATTCTAAACCAAACTTGTTATTGAGGTATTGGCTAATCGTGTATTGCAAAAATGAATGAGTATCAGATCTTTTCTTTAACAGAACAGAGTTGTCATCGAGGTAGCGTTAATTTCTTATGGATTTAAATCCAGTAGGACAATGTTTTAGCTATAAATTTCCATAATGACACATGAATATTCCGCAAAGAGGGCCTACAAAGGAAGTTCGATGCCTAAATCTCTTAGCTCTTCAGAGACAGAGCCATCACGAATGAAACAGAAACGAATTGAGTACTGGCTCCATGGCGTACTGGTTAACGTGATGGCCTCGCACCTAGGACGATCAGGGTCCGATCCCGGCTCAGGCAAGGTATTTCACGTAACCAGGGAGCACTTCCCTTGGGAAAGGAAACTTAAACCACACATTCCTCACATCCCTCACCACGCCAGTAGCTGTAAAGCATCGAAAACCTAACGGTAAAACGCGTTGGAATTAATAAAGGTTCTCTAAGTTCCAACAGTGATTTAAAAAGTTTCCTTCTTAAAACAGAAGACAATACATTATCCAAAATTATACTGAGGGCTTCTGCTGAAGGAATACTCGTGAAGTTCTTTTCAACATCACGTAAGGTTATATATAGAAACCATTTGCATCGTCTTTAGAGGAAATAAACCGGACAAAATGATGTGAATTAAAAAAGGTAAAATCATTCACGGTAAGATGGCTTACAAAGTAAAGGAACCAAATATTTGCAAAGTGGAAGGTCACACAGTTGTTAGGAGCAAATATTGGTTTAAAAGGTAAAATATGAGTGGTCGCAAAGTCAAGATTTATGGATTTTTGCAAGTCCATGGGAAACGTCGGGACAGAACCAGGTGACAGCAACCATTTGTAAGCGTCGTCTGAACTGATATTAATTTTTTTAAATTGTCAGGATATTATTAATTTTTCTTCTATTTTGAATGCAATTCACTTTGTGGAAATTGAATGGATTCAGTGAGTAGCTTTTAAACTTTGTGGCTCCTCTACCTTCGGTTCACATTTGGATTATATAAATAACTTTGTTGATGATTGCAACTACAAGTGTGTTATCTTATTTAGTTAACACAAAATCTGGATTGGAAGAAAATTGCTGAAGTTCCAGTAGGATATCTCCACAGAGAAGTACAATTTTTTTTGAAAAGCTTAAAACAGTAAGAAAACCTACGCACAAGAGACTTCAACTGTAATGTTACATCATTAAGTCCATCATCGTCAAGAAATTCCCTATTGAGGAAAACAGATTTACGAATACAAGAAAATATTCAAAATTACGCATCCGGTCGACGGGGAGGTGAAATTCTAAGTCAACTTCCAGTGGAAATTTTAAACGGCTGCTCACGGTCATAGAACTGAAATCGTGAATTCCCAGGTAAGGGTCGAAAAGTAGAAGCTGGTCAGTAATTCCCAAGTGTTTCAACTCTCTAGAGCAGCTTTTCTTAAAGCGGGACCCTGGGGTTCCGCTGAAAGTCCCTTAGGGTTATGCCAGAACAAGTGAGGTAAGCTAATACACTTTTAAATTTTATTTAATTTCAAATGCGTAATTTTATCAAACAGCCACGATATATTTTTGGTTATTGAAGTATAGATGTCATCATATCTAACCAATCGATTTTCTTTTTGAACACAAGGGTTACGCAAGGGTGAAAAGGTTGAAAACCGCAGATTTAGAGCAAATTGATATTTTAGCCCTGAAACTACTGAGCTGTTCACCCACAAAACGGTACACAAGACCACAAGTGGCTCTTGTCAACATACAATGAACGTTTCCAAATGTCTCTTTAAGAGTCTGTCAAGTCACTTGGAAGTGTGGAGATTCTTTTCTTTTCGAAGTTAATTTTTTTGCCAGAAGGGCTTTCTGACCCAATTCCCTTCAACCTTGCTTACTAACCTTCAATTGTATAACCTAACACATCACAATTTGTCGTTTTATGACCTTGAGTAGGCATTTAAAATTTCTACTAGCCTACGCTTCAACTTCAGACAAAACATTCTTCGATCCATCCACCCTTGCCCTTGATTTAAGTCAGATACTTTTAAACTCAATTATAGAACTGAGGGTACTCAATTCGCCCTTTATTTTCAATGGTTCTGTCTATAAATAACAAGAGGCTTAGGCACGTGGCTTCCTTTAGGGCCCGCGTTGGCAGTATGTTGGAGCGCCATCGTGAAAAAGATGGTTTGAACATTGCCCTTCTGGTTTTAAGCCTATCAGTTGTGAACGCTACCCAGACGACACCTTTGTTCTGTTTCACCAGGAGAGAAATTTGATGCTTGTCAATTTTTGCTTTTCTTGAATAGCCACTATTTAAATATCAAATAGACTTTCGAATTTGAACACGATAATAAACTAAGTTTTTCATGTAAATTTGAATTGAAGAGGAAATTTTTCACACACGAGTGCTTCCAGGAAGTCAGACTTTCTCTGCTTCGGGCATTATTATTTTAGCTTCTGAAGCAAGAGGCTTGAGCAAAATAGCGTAACATGTAACTCTCAGTTTCAGAACCTACAAAGTACGGTCCAACTATGCAGACTTCCATTGTGAATTCTCTTTTCTTTAATCCTATTTTATTGCCTTTGGTTTTCCGACGTCACTGGATTGTTGGATAACCAACTAATTCATGTTGAATCCGTAGAATAGGAACGCCAGCAATGGTCTTATTGGGTACATTTACTTTATTATTCCATTTTTTAGTGAAAAATCTGAGAAACTAAAATGTGAATTCGTTTATCACTTGTTAACATTTTTCCATGTAATTCTTTTCGAGTAGTATTGATTCGCAAGCGCACCATAGGACCTTTGTTTCAATTTAAGGAAAATCTGCGAGATGACAAGCGATTTTCTCTCGTATATTGTTTTGGTCGTGCGCATTGTGCATCGCCGTACGGCGGTTCAACTCGTCAAGCACTTTACGTGAGAGTTGCTGAACATGGCTAGCTGTAGTCATGGCACGGGTACCCTTCTTCATTCTTCTCCTGATTCCACCATAGGAGAGCGTTGCCAGAATAGTGGCTGCGCTGAATTATCTACAGTAATTTTAGACTCTTCTTCACATGCTTTTTATCTGCGGATTTTATCACTATACCTACGGTTATCTAAGCTACAGTCGTGTCTCAATGACGTGCAGATTGCTTATCGTTTAAAAATAGTCAATCGGTGACTTGTAGTATTTTCAGTAGTGTTCAGATTTATTTTTTTTCCAGTATGTATACTGCCTGTACACTTTGTTCTAACACGCATTTCCCTTCTCAGGATTCCACAAAACGTTACTGATGAAGTGATATGTTTTGTGCAGATTTTTGCTGAAAAACAGGGCAGGCGTACAATGTCTCTACAAAAATAAAACTACCTGTAGGTCAAGGCGAGCCAAATCATTAAATTAAGCTCACCGCAGAAATTAATTAAATTTTTTATTAGGTAATGATCATACTACATTTGATTAATCTTCATACACTGTTGACAAATCATGAAAATTCGTTGAAATTGTGATTCTCACATGTCTGGAGAAGAGCAACACAGCGAACATGAAATGTTGATGCGTGACCGCCACGTGACCAGGCGCTGATGCTGTGACTGGCGTACTAGTTATGTGTGTACGTGCGAATGATCGTTATGCATGTACGTGCGAATGATCGTTATGTATGTACGTGCGAATGATCGTTATGTATGTACGTGCGAATGCTAGTTATGTATGCACGTGCGAATGCTAGTTATGTATGTACGTGCGAATGCTAGTTATGTATGTACGTGCGAATACTAGCAACACAGACAGACATGCAAGTCACGCACACGTGCATGTTAGTTACGCACACGTGCATGTTAGTTACATACACGTGCATGTTAGTTACGTACACGTAAATGTTAGATACGCACACATGCATCTAGTTACCCACTCGTGCTTGCTACTCACGCACAATGTCACGCCAATTACAGTGCCGTGGATGCCAGTTAAACGTGCACATGCTAGTTACGCATTTGTGTTTGCTAGTTACGCACTCTTTCATGCTAGTTATACACAAGTGCATGCTTGTTAGGCATATTGGCATTTTATTTACGAACACCTTCATGTCAAGTACAAAGCATGTCAGCTTAATAGTGGTATGATAGTTACGCACCCGTGCTTGCTAGTTACACACATGCGAGTGCCAGTTACGCACACGTGGCTGCTAGTTTGACACACGTGTATATTACGCACACGTGCAATTTAGTTGCGCACACGTGCATGTTAGTTAGACAGAAGTGCATACAAGTTACCCGCGCACGCGCTGAATATGCAACCGAGCATGCAAATGATGTCCCCAAACATGCTAACGACGCAGCCCCGCATGCTGATTACGCAGCCCCGCATGCTGATTACGCAGCCCCGCATGCTAATTACGCAGCCCCGCATGCTGATCACGCAGCCCCGCATGCTAATCACGCAGCTCCGCATGCTGATTACGCAGCCCCGCATGCTGATTACGCAAACACGCATATTGATTGGTACTAACACACATGTGATCATTCAAATGTAAGTTGCGAGAGTATTTCAACAAAATTTCTTTTTAGCTCGTTCGATGGAGCTCGAGCTGCTAATGAAATTCAAGGGAACGTTAGCATTGATTGGCAA
Source organism: Orchestia grillus (assembly GCA_014899125.1). NCBI lineage: Eukaryota > Metazoa > Arthropoda > Malacostraca > Amphipoda > Talitridae > Orchestia > Orchestia grillus. The sequence continues at coordinate 18,833 of VOMN01120013.1, read as the reverse complement.
CACTGGGACCTTCGTTTGCAATTCATAGGGCGAGCTCGCGCTTGGGAAGGCAGAACTGAGCGGACTTTTTTCAGACAGGAGGAGTTGTTCTGCAAACTGGTCCTTTGAGAGCGCGCGATAGTCGTTAAGCGTCTAGAATCATTGTTGTAAGTTATTGAAATTCAACAATGATGGTTCATTTTATGTAGTCAAATCCCTTTGAACGATCACGCTCAAAGGTATTGAAATCACCGCCTCACTAGGATAACAGACATAACGTATTCTAGATTCACGCGCCAACCAGACGCTGGTGTGTCTGTTACGGGTGCTTATTAGCTTGCAATTTCATTGGCAACGCTGAAAAAAGGGAACTGACGGAGTGATTAAAGAATCGATAATTTTATGTAGTTAAGGGATGCGCAACATCAGCAGTCCCGCCCCCCTTGCATTAAAACTTGCAATTACGCTTCAGTTAACTTACTGAAGAGACGCTTTCCTGCTTTACATAGGCTACTTCATAACAAGTTGAATGGTTTTGTGATGAATCGAGTAGGAGGATTTCCATTTAACGTAAGTACAACAAGAGTGTCGACACTCATGCAAACCATTACGCAACAGTGGCATAAACTGCTGCAATGGCACACCCGTGGCACAGCACGTGGGAATCATGTCACTTGACAGGGTACAGCACCAGTCCGTTAGGCTTATCTGGTAATGTGACTCATTTATTCGCAAAAATCATGAGACCGAAGCGGACCTGAAGTACCATGTTTCATTGTACTCTAATGTGTAATTGACTCGATGTGATCCCGGAAGGAGGTCGTTTTTACTACAATAGTTGTAGAGGATCAATTTTTTAGACTCCTTGGGACGTTTCTAACTGCGTATAGGATAGATAGAAAACTGCATCTCAACAAATTTTTATTGAAAAGGCAACTAGTTTACCTGTAGGAAATTTTGACTATTATAATACACTATGTGGACTTTCTCGTGCAGTGACAATCAGGGCTGCAATAACCAGCGAGCGTATTGCCCTCTGCTGAGACCGATTTTCACCGCAGGTGCACCGAGAGTTCTGGAGGGCTTGAAAATGTTTTGAACTGCGCACTTTTGAAAACGAAGCCAACACAAAATACATCAAGGAATGGACGAAAACCTAGATTCAAAAGCGTAAGTACTGTGTAATCTTATATTTTTTAAATTTTAATTTTTTGAAGCAATACAAATTACGTTTTTAACGATTTGGTTGCGGGTGGGGGGCTTTAAAAAAATAATCTTACGTTCATTACCGAGTACCTTCCTTAAGGAAGAATTCTATCACTGAGCTATTAGAATATTGAAACCTGTAAATGCACGTCACGGAAAGTGTTTTTCCACATTTCTTCTTGGGAGGAGAAATTGAAAGAAGAAATTAAGTTTGTTGGGTCTATTTTCTTTTAAAAATTAAAGCAACACAAGTGTGAGACATATCATGTGCAATACTGTTTATGTTCTTTGAACAATTTGATACAAAGCCTGGGAATAGTACCGAAGGCGATCTTATTCATGTAAATGAGGACAATTTGATTTCTGGCCTAGCAAATAGGGTACCAGTTTCATGCTAACCCTCCTGTAGCTCCTATGCAAATAAATGTTCCGGTACTTTTCTCAACAATAACATGCATGCGAAACATCCTCAATTTAAGCAGCTAATGTGTTCGTGCTTCTCCTAGTACTTCTAAATGGGGAAAGTTTGTCTTTATGTAGCATAATATACACCTGAATCGTCACTATATCATCATCAGCGTTGACATTTTTATTACTACTTGCTGTTTTTTCACTAATTCTTCTCGTATCCATGCGTATAGCTCATTGTTCGTTACTTTGTGTACAGTTTTGTGCTAACACTCACTGTGGCTATTTTCAATCACATTCCGTGCGTGCACACGAATCCTGAAAAACTTTTTTCAATGTATGCTAACTCGTGAGACGTGAGTACTGTGGGCCTGTATTACTACTCACAGACTGCTAAATCGCTGCATCTAATTCGTAATTTGTGCAGCCGTAACACAAGTTTTCTGGGACAAATTTAAAAATCTGACTAAAATGACTGCAACCTAAAATAGCGATGCTCATTTTCAAACCATCTTTTTGCAGTTGGTACCTCGGCCCCAGGAGTAGAGAAGAAGTCGAAGCTTTGCTTCGGCAAGACAATTTGCCGCCTCACACGTACCTCATACGTAAATCGAAGAACGTACCAGAGTTTATCATATCGTGTAAGTAAAATTTAAAACTTGGTCTAGGTAAAATTCATAAATGAGCTTCGCATAAGCTCAGTTCTTGAGCAGCAATGCTCCTGCGCTTTTTGGATGATGAAGAAGACAACGGCAGAACAGTTTCAGTGTACTATGAAATATAATGCACAAGAAACTTTAGTAAAGGTATTTTTTCTGAATCTTTTTTGTTCCATTCTGATAACAGTGAGAAAATTTGTTGTCATTATGATCGTATATGTTTTTTCTGTATTTAATAATGGTATAATTTCCTTCAAAATACAATTCTTTTGAACATTTTTACTATTAAATCAACGAGGGAAATTGAATGTCATACAGGTTTTTATTTCAAATCTATTTACAACATTGATGTAGAGAGTATGTTTCTTCAATTACGAGCTTAATATGGAAATAACAAATGTCCCTACAGGAGCGAATATTAAGCTTCCAAATATTCAAGTTTAGCTTCACCTTGGTTCACATGACAGAGCCCTAGACCTTGAAAAATGAGCTGTCGTATTAACTGATACAAGTGGCAAAATGAAGGAACACGGCATAATTTGGAGGCATCGTTGCTCTACTTTTCTGCCGCATAGCGGTTCTCGCCAGGTGATGGAGACGGAGATAATTGAGTAGGAATACAAAGTCTGTGTTTTCGTAACGGAAAAAGTAAGAGCTGTTGTTTCTTTTCTAGACCAATTATTACTCTATCTAGTATGGAAACCTATTCTATTCTAAATAAAAATTCGAGCAGATATAAAATCAGGAAATAGAGACATCGCACATCGCAAGATCAGCTTCCAAAATGGGAGGTACTGGTGCTCAGACCGGCTCCATTTCCCGTCCATATTGGCCCTTGTGCAGTACCATGAGCAGTGTGAGGGCTGGCTCCTGTACGACAAGTTTAGCAAATCAGTGAGTAAACTTTTATACGACTAGCTTTGTGAATCAGTGAGTAAACTTTTATACGACTAGCTTTGTAAATCAGTGAGTAGACTCCTATGCGGCGAGTTGGGTAAATCGATGAGTAGACTCCTATGCGGCGAGTAGGGTAAATCAGTGAGTAGACTCCTAGGCAGCGAGTTGGGTAAATCAGTGAGTAGACTCCTAGGCAGCGAGTTGGGTAAATCAGTGAGTGAACGAATCCTACACGACAAGTTCTACAAATCAGTCGGTTGACATCTCTGAGAGCTAGCCTTTCAAGAGTGCAGTGTGTAAATTAATACTTTAGAAGAGGCTGCTCAGTGCTTTTGGAGCAGCGATCTTGCAATCATAGTGCATGATTTGTTGTGTAGAAATGCAAACGCAACACGCTTCTTTTATGAACCTCTCACATAAATGTTTGGTACAGACAACTTGAAGAATTCAAATCCTGCTCTCAGAGGAGACACTCGTAAAGTTGACAATATGATTGTTCATTTGGTTACTAGTAAAATAGTTTGATATACATGAAACAATTACATTCATGAGAAGATTTCCTCTCCGTAAAGAATTCCTTATTATGCAAGGTCCTTGCTGAGAGATAGGAAGGGGACATCTCAACGAGCTAGATTATGCTCGGAGATACAGCGATTGCGTCGCTATTTCCTCTCTGACCGTACGTTGTAACCTTGGTAACTGGAATTACCAATAGACAACATCCTTGTCTCACGGGTGTATGTGAAATAAGATGCGCCCCGTAGAGCAGCACGTGCTGTAAAAAAATGCTACCGCAGTTATTGCTCTTTCATATGCTCTGCGCAAAACTTGATACGACTAGCATAGAACTTAGTTGAAGGAGTGGAGTATGAGAACCTAAGCTGAAAACGTGATAAACATATAACGCAGGCATCACACTGGCTTATTTTTCGACAATATTAGGTCTTTTCTTTGTAGCAGAAACATAAAGAATGTTACAAATTGCAAATTACTCATTGTACCTAGCTTTGCTCAGTTAAAGCCTTGTGGCAGGTACTTTTAAGTGAAATAAGTACGCAGTTCGTTTCATTGGAAATACGATGCTGAACAGCATACTTCATAGGCCAAGACTTTTCATTTCACAGTAACTGTTTCGAGTCAAATTCTATCATCAGGCTGTATTTTTGTATGTAATTTTTAAACCACGAATAAAATTGATTATAATTGTTTTTATGTTCTTATAGATGAGTAAATGCACACTTGCCTATTGTTTTCAAAGTCTCATACATCATATCACCGCAAAGCCTGCAGTCATCGTGGTAAAAAATGTTTCCCGCCTGAATCGTTTCCGAGCGCTGGTTAACGCACTAAGCCGTTTTACCGTCCAATATTAGCATTCTGCAGTCGCGAGTTGACCAAAACTTTCTATGTAAATGAATTAACGCTTGAAGCTATACTAAATAACCCATACTGTGCTTGAATGCCATCATAAAATTTTTTTCTCTTTCGCATGGCAGTCCATCAACACGCACGCACCAGCACCTCCAGGCGCCGCTCCAGTTACGTACGAGAACTCCAGCAGCGCTGGCTCCTGTGACGTGGTACGCTCGCAGGGAGCAGTTTTCTTTTGTTTATCTTTACATTGAAGTTTCGGTTATTTTCCGTAAATTGAAGAGAGTTCCTCATTTCTACGCGTAACTATGTTTACGTGGAAAAATACTCCCAACTATTTTGAGGGAACTCCTCAATTGTGAATGTGATTAATTTATGGTGGACATATCAAAGACGTTTAACTTTTAATGTATCATTCCTTTTTGTTGGGGGCTCAGAAGCTCACTTCCGACGACATAGAAGGGTTTTTATTAAAATTGTGTGACAACAATTTAAATCGATTGTTTATTCCCCAAATTGTTCATCAATTGATGCATATTCTTCTGAGATTGCTTCATGGTCAATGGATATTTTGAAAACCTTTATTCTTTCCGATCACCAGCAATGGTTTTATAGATGTGTTTTGTAATTCGCAAAACGAATCTTGGTTTCATTTTTCATGCATTTTCTTTTGTCAATTTTAAAGATTTCTTATTTAATGTCATTCATTTTAGGAATTTCACAAAAGTATTATGACTGTTAGGATTCATGGACCTACTTCACGACAGTAATTTTTATCCTCATCCACTTATCCACTTGCAGGCGAGTCTGGATTCCGTCGCGTCGGGAGGGTGCAGCGAGGTAGGAAGTTGCATGCCTTTGGATGCAAACAGCATGGCGGCAAAGCTCCGGAGACTTTTACAAATCAGGTCGAGTGTAACCAAAGGCGCGCAAACAGCAGACGTGCATGTCGATGCCCGTAATATTCCTATAAAATCAATGCTAGGAAATAATCTTTCGAACGGAGAGATGCCCTCCAATGTGGTTTTGACGCCAACACCAGACGGTATATGGCCTTCTGAGTTTTACGGGGGAAGTCAGTGTCCAGTGGACCTTACGAACGCTAACCCTAACTTGACAACTCAAAGCTATACGAACACTACAGCTTTCCCTGCTCAAGGTGACCGGTCTCGACTTGAGAATCATCACCTCACACGGGCGCTTCACCACGGAAATGCAGCCGGCTCTCAAATCAACAAAGCAGCAACTCTCGAAGATGAAATGAACTTAAGGATGAAAATTAGACCAGCGGTACGTTTTTATTTTCATCTCAGCTCATTTATTAGTTTACGTATTGACATATTTATACAAGCAATAGAGAAGTTATCTTTCATATCGAACAGAATTTTACATGCTGCGTTAATCTAGCTCATAAATCTGATATTAAAGTATGCATATTCGATTGTATTGGCAGGGAAGCGTGTCGCTGTAGTGAATGGCAGGTCGCTGATGATGCTGCTCTATGGGGTTAGGAGAGTGTTGCTTGAAAATGGAAGTGCGATGTCCTGCATAATTCGGGTCTGTCAAGAGTTGTTTTGAATGTTCGATGTGCTCACCACCGTAAACATCGTAGATGTTGATTGGCGTCCAACAGGAGAATACTTGAATGGACGTAAAGATCTTACGAAGATAGTAGTGAAGTGCAGTAAAGGCTGACGAAGTATACAAAAGTGTAAAAATTTTGATAAGAATATCAAGCTGATATGGGTACCAGTACTAGAATTTGAACGTTCTCTTAGTGTCTGAGGAGTTAGCGAATGTCTTTTCAAGACTGGCTCGATATAAAAGTGAATATGTTGAAAATCAAAAGCTTGCGACAGACAGATGGAAGGTCACAAAAGTTCATGAAGTCAGCTATAAAAGAGCTCTAAAAGATGTATGTTTTATTGATAGTTTAAGAGGTAAATTGGAATCTAGGGTACTGATACACATAGCTTGCATGTCTGAGACGCTTCAGGTTGAAACAGAAATTATTTCTGAATTATGCGAAAAGTATTAAAAACTAGGATTCTAATTAGATATGGTAAGATGAGAAAATCACTCAGTGATGTAAATGTGTGGCTAAAAGTTGAAGGTATGCTTGAATGTAGGCATGTAATTTGAAATGGAGAGTACGATTGAACTAATGAATGTAGGCTTGAAGATAATGTAATCCTGTTGGTGCCCAAAGTGCTGTGACTCTAATGCAGAGGTAAATGCAGCGACCCTTGTTGGGACTTTGGCAATTAAGTTTAAAACCGAAGTTTATCATTCGCACTTCAAACGTGCGAGCATCAGTTAGTGCTGCGGTGATCCGAATTACCCTGTGATCTGCTGCCCTCTTCACTATAGGAAACTCTGTGACATGTTTTCGTATCAATTAACGTTTTTTTTCAAGAACAGCGTTAAAGAATTTTATTAACACGAACGGTTGCGGTATTTAATTCCGTTGTGGTCATATGAATATATGCACTTTCTGCATACCAAGTTGCAAGTACTTACAAACTGATAAGGTTCAGTCTCTTATTTCTTTGAAATGACAGGTTCCCTAACTTGATAGCTAAATCCACCTTGCTTTTGAAACCCACTTCACTACGATACCTTCAACCCTAGGGCTGCAGCTTATCCAAGGGGTCCGAAGAGCATGGAGATCGATCAGACTGGTCTTTGGCGCACGCAGACGTGAGGAAAGTGGGCTGTCTGGGCGCTGGGAACTACGGGCAGGTTTGGAAAGTTGTGCACATTCAGTCCGGCAAAACTTTTGCCATGAAGACCATGAAGGCTGGTGAGTACAAGCAGTCTTGTTGAGGCTCGGTGCGAGGAAAATAATTGATTTGAAATATGGTGTTTCAAAAATAATTAATGTTTTTGGCTCGCCTACTTTAGTTCCTTAACTATATTTGACGAATTTAAAAGTATACTGTAAATCACAATTTTTAGGTTATTGCTCATGTATTTTAAGTGGAATGTACTTGTTAACTTGAATTTATTTAGTAAACTTATATTTTTGAAAGAAACATTCCTTTTACTAAAGGCTTAGAAAATTTCCCAACAGTTGTTTCCAGCTACGCCATTCCTAATGTTGCATTTATTACACTTTTCACGTATTCTCCAAAATACATCGCCCAAAATGCTTAGTGGGAATAGATCAAGCAGGATATGAGCTCTTTTGATTACTACTCTTGGCTTGAATACGACTCGGTTTCCCTTTCAGCAACGATGAAACTGGACGAGTTTGAGAGAGAAGTTAAGGTGATGATGACTTTCAGACACCCGAACCTGGTTAAGACCTACGGCGTGTGCTCGGACCCCTGGGAGAGCTTCATCCTCATTGACTTCCTGACCAACGGAAGCGTCATCGATTACTCGAAAGCTGTCAAGCGGCGAGAAAGTGAGGCACATTAATGCTCCAAGTGCAGGGAAACAGAACTCATCTTCCATGGTGCCACGAGAGCAGAGTGTAGTGCTCCTGTACTATGAATAGGAGGCATCGGAAGCAGGATAACTGAGATACCTCTCTTGGTTTAATAACAATCTTTTCTCGTAATGTAGCTGTCTTCTTAATCTACAAAGAAAATATCCAAATGAGTTGTTCGGTTACTTGGCTAGAAAGGATGACGGAAAGTGAACAGAAGTTAACTTTAAGCCCTCAAACTGTCATGCGTAGCTGTCGTGGGGTGGGAAGCTTTGTTCAGCATGACGCTGGAGGAATTACATAGATAAAAATGAATGAATTCGTATATAATGTCGTTCATCAACTCTCACATGTGGACTATCTTGAGAAAATATATCAGATATGACTATTTCAATCGCTGTTACTCAATGGTTCTTTCCTATACATTCAAATCAACTATTCCTTTTCATGTGGCATTCTTGGCAAAAATATTCCTAGTTTTGTATTTATCTTGAAATGTGCAGTTGTATTCGAACTGAAATCACCCCTTTTTGCGATTTTTTTTTCGAGCAAACAGTCTGGCAGCTTGTAAATGAAGGAATACTTCTCTGCCTCAGACGCCATGCAGCAGCACGGCAGACGCCAGGCTCATGGTGGCTGCATGATTTACGAATAAAAAACTTTTTTTATTCCTGAGAAATCAGGTACCGATTCAGCTATTCCCCTTCAGATTCCCGTGGATTAATGGGTTTTATTCAAGTCTGCTCAAGTTTATTTCAAAGAGTTATACTCATATTGTACCTACATTATATCATATTATGCAAGTGGGAATGCACCATTAGCCCTGATAGAGATACCGCAAACGCTCGTCGAATACAACTACATTGACTACACTTCATCATGAGAAAGACTGTTTTACAACTTCATACATGGAATGTTTGTTATGTGCGGGCCAAGCATATTGGCATGAAATAATTCAACCGAGAATCAAGGAATGTATTCGACGCTCTGCTGCGCGTGTAGAGAACGCTACTTACGGCACGCGTTGTCGCGAGGGACTCGAGGGCGAAGTGTGTGAACTTATTTTATTGAGTGGTATTCAAAATAGAAAAAAACATTCCATTTCACTTCAAATTATTTCTCATTTTGCACCTGGTAACTAAAAAAATTGCAGTTTCCCAAAAGAAGCTTTTTACTTAAACGTGTCTCGATGATAATTAGTGAGAAATAATGTTTCAAAAAAATTAGGTTGAGTTAGATTACTTTGTTGGTGTAAATTAAAATGTAGTAATGCAAATTAGGTAAAAATTGAGATTAAGTAATGTAGAATATCCTGATCTACCATCAGCTAGACGTCCAGTACCTCATTCAGCTGAAATCCAGATGCTGTAGTATTCGTTGAACTATCCCTGCTAGAAAATCTGAGTGATACTGAAGAGCCTGATGGCAGTAAACATGCAAAATTTGTAATTAAAGGTGATGCAGTTCGTGAGAGATTTTATCAGCACGAGATGAATGATGTGGCACGTGATTTGGACCTATCAAAACTGATTAGAGCTCCTAGCATCAAGACTGAAGGAGAGAAACTTACTATAACAGGCAGCAAAGGCTTTATACTTTGGAACCATAGAAAGTGTATTTCTGGTACTTTCAAGGTGACACTAGCTTTGTGTATTGATACTATTCCTGGCTTACTGGAGGAATTAGAAAATCTGACCTACAGCTAGCTGAATAGGGACTGTTCATTGAGAGCTCAGAGCAAAGCTGGGCTTGCGTTTTTCTCTGCACTGGTAATCTGTTTGATACATTTCCAATAGGGCATGTTTTTGTTTTTTGGGAAAACATGGAAGCACAGAGAGTTGTTACAGTTTGACACACATACTTGGATTATACGTGGTGACCTTACAATGGCGCGGGACCTTCTTTGTCAGCAACGCGGGTCCACAAAGTGTCTCTGCTCTTTGTGCAAGTGGGGACAACAGAGCTCGAGAGCAGCATTGAGCTGAGATGAATTAGCCTCCAAGATCTGACATCAAGCCTTGAGACCCCAAAATTCAACTGTGTGCTATTTGTTGGCATGGAGCAAATGACATCCCACCCTTCGAGCACATTAGATTCAGTCTAATGAAACTATTTGTAGAAGCATGACCAACAGAAATCGAGTGCTGCAATCACATCACCCAGGCATTTCATGGATTGTCAATTGAAACAATGAAGGCTGGTGTGTTTGATGGTACACAGATGCGGCACCTTCTCAAGGATGAACATTTCAGCGAGAAAATACTCAAACTTGGCAAAAATGCTTGGATATCTATCAGAGACACTGTGAAAATTTCATTGGAAATATGTGGACAAAGAATTAAACTAAAATTTTTCAGAAATTATTGAAGAACCACACAGCCCTCAGTTGTACCACGAGCATCAGACAGCATTTTCTACCTAGCCTTCTTTCTAGCTTTTCGGAATATCTCGGTTACGTGCAGTGCCAAGTAAGGTGTACGGCTTCACGTGAATTTGAAGATCACTGAAGAAAGGTATCAGGGTAGGAGAGATTGTTGGACCATCAAGTGATATTGACCTCGAGTTGAACTCTGTAGGAAAAATGGTAAGCGTAAATTTCTACCTGAACTACTTGAAAATAATTATTTTACGTACAGTAGTCATATCCTTGGTAGAACCAAAATAACTAAATGGAGATTTCAGTTATGCATTTTGCTTTCATGCTTCATTACGATAGTAAATATTTGAAAAACTTTAGAAAATAAATGCAATTTTGTTGAATGTAGTATTTTTCTGATTTATTAATAAAGTCATGATGGCGTGGTTAAAAAATTAGCGTGATGGGGAAAAGCTGAAATTTTTTTATTCAGAAGCCTAAAAATTAGTGAGAAACAAATGTCACACCTTACTCAACAAACATGTTTTTCCATTGCAATGCTTTCTAAATATTCTATGGTCAGAGGCAAGCTGAATCGAACATGGTATTTTGTTCATATCTTTAAAAAATTTCAGATATGTATAAGGACCTCCTCAGCGCAGCCACAACTAAAATGTGAATTTAAAAAATAAATCGTGATATTAATTAGTGGGCAGTAAGAGACAAAGCAATGAAAATGCGGGTGTGCTGCAGGCTGAATAATGAATTGGTTTTTAATGCTGACAACTACATGTATCGCGGACACTGTTGCTTCACTGAAGCTGCACTCAGGAGGACTGATTGACAGTGTTTGTTAACAACTCAGATATGGTAGGACATCAGAAGAGGTAAGACATGCCTTTTGTACAGATTGATCAGTCAGTGAACACGGTGACGTAGACTTTAAGTTTTCGTTCACCATTGATTAAATTTGGATGCGCAATTATCACTTTGGATTTGAGAGAAACAATCCACACCCTGCAATGCAATTTGTTTGCCTCTTTCTAGAGAACCCGCTGTCTGGCACCCAAAAATACCACATCGCCGCTGACGTGCTGAAGGGCATGAAATATTTGTCGGAGGAGAACCTCATCCACCGGGACCTGGCCGCCCGCAACGTGCTGCTCGCTGACGACCTCACTGCTAAAGTCGCTGATTTTGGTCTTGCTTTGCTGGCCAATCCGGTGAGGTCCTAGCTCACTCATGGCAGAGCCATAGCAAAAGTAACGAGGCACTCATTAAATAGTGACTCTTTGGGTAATTTTGGGAAATTTTAAGGGCCACCAAATGGTCCACTTGAGGTGTGGGAGGTGCGGAGGATCAAGAAAACAGACGGAATGTTCATTCACAATTAATTTTTTCGTGGGCGTGTTACCCGGCACAATTTCTCACTGCCATTCAGTAAGTAATCTCTTACTGATTTTCTTCAGGTAAAATTTACTGCAAGCTCGTTTACTTTTGTAAAGTCAGTGCATTTATTTTGGGTATCCTTGACCATCTTAAAAATTTCGAGTGCTTTGTTGACGTCGCAAGGTACCGCACATGAAAAAATATTGAAATATTTTCATAAAATGTTGAATTTTATGAGTTAAGGAGAACATCACCGTTGCAATGTTTCCAGAGCATTCTTTCAAGTAATTCAGGTCATTTTCATAAATCCAGATGCGAGTTCATTTTCAGTAGCAACAATAAAAAAATATTGGAATTTTTAGAAATTTTTTATGATGATATACTAATGAATTTCAAAAAAGAAAGAATTTCTCGCTTAAGAAATAGAATATTTAATATTTGTTAATATCACTCTACCGATATTTATACTTAAATCGTGATCAAGAACTCAAGCACTATTCATTTTTGAACGATATTGTTTTTTGCAACAGACAGGCTAACAGATTTTGGTGAGTCGTTTTAGTACAAAATTTTCTCGCTGTAGCACGTCAAAAAACCGTCGCCCAAGGCTAGATTCAATGAAAATTTGAAATATGGATAGAAACAAAACGTCAGACTCTGGAATGCGTTGAAAATTGTAAAATCTTGCTATACTTACTCTAAGGTCCTTCCATAATTTTCTATGGTGATCATTTTAATTCGGTTTCTATGGTGATCATTTTAATTCGGTTTCTATGGTGCGTCATTTCAATTTGGTTTCTATGGTGCGTCATTTTAGTTCGGTTTCTATGGTGCGTCATTTTAATTCAGTTTCTGTGGTACGTTATTTTAATTCGGTTTCTATGGTGCGTCATTTTAATGCGATTTCGACTCGCTTTTAAGTTCACTTCAGCTTGGAGTTCACAGAAAATTGTAATTTTTCATCTACGAATATTCAAAATGAGAAAGTAGGTTTGCTCAGCTTAAATGATATGAATTTAACTTGACGTTGAGCTTTTATTCAAACGATCAGTAGCGACACATCATTGTCTGTAAGATTAACAGTTTCATAAATCCTGTCACCTTGCAGAAATCAGATAATGATATTATAAAATTTTCCCCAATCACGTACCATCCACGTAAATAAATTCTTAGGTCACGTCCCTACAAGTTTGACTGCATGTCTTTAAAGCTGAAAAAATTGTCATTCACCGTGAAAATCGAATTTAATTCCTTAGTATTTTCTATTTTCTATTTTATTTTAAAAGCTTAGAGTGAATAGTTTCCCAAATTGATTTATTTGAACCTGAATTATGATGTTCACACATGAGTAAAGACATCTGAAAGTTTCCATGATCAGCTTTAATGATCAGTGTGTTGAGTTAGCGTTGTGCAATTCGCACGCCTTGTATTCTTGGAGAGTCGCGATAGTTCTCGAGCTGAGAGCGTGCAGTGAACTATAAAAATACTAAACAAAAAATCAAACCAAGACTGAAGCTCCTGTAGTACTCAAAGAGTTACAGCAGAGTTACCCACTCATTTAATGCTTGTACAGGACGGCGGAAGCGAAGGGCATCAAAGTTCGATGGGCACGCCGTGGATGTGGACAGCCCCGGAGGCGCTGCGGGGCCGGAATAAGTGGAGCTCCAAGTGCGACGTCTGGTCTTACGGTGTCTTCTGCTGGGAACTCTACACCAACTGCGAAAGCTGGCCGTATCAGCCCGGTGAGGAGCGCATTATGTCCCTGGATTTTCTTCTGTATCTTCGTAAAAAATTAGATAAGATACTTCGCATGATCTTGTTTGTTGCGTACTTCTTTCGTGCAGTTTTCTCATTCAATGTATTCTTCCTTGTATCGGTAATATGTATGCTCGAAAATACTGGATTTTAATGCATTTTACACTGAAATGCTTCTTTTGTTCAAGATTTCTAAAGTGATGTTGCCAGTCGATTGGTCATGGAGGATAGCTTGTATAACAATGCGTATCATTTCAGAACATCCCAATTCCCGAAATCTTGACCAGTTTTTGATGTCTGGAGGACGACTGAAGATGCCCGAGGACTGCCACATCAGCCAGTTGGTGGTCCAGTGCTGGGCTTGGGAGCCTGAAGCCCGGCCGACCTTCCCTGAGCTACACTTCTACATGAGGGCTCTCGGGCCACATGCAGAGCTATAACAGTCTGTGCTTTGAGCTCTCAAATACTGAAGTTTTCATGGTAAAATGTTACCTGATTAGGCTCGGTAGATACCAACTTGAATAGGGTTTCAAAAGAAAATAATAATTGTTTATGGGTTCAGGTTTGGTCACGTATAACATATGTTCTAAAATCAACATTGCGAATCTAAAAATCTGGAAGAATAGTAACCAATTGTACTTCAGTCATTAAAGTTTAATAAATTGCGGTAAATCCATTCAAATTTTAGAAAAGTATGGGCAAGCGCTTTCAGTCATGTTAGTAAGACTTGGTATAATCCCAAGGACAATGTGCAGCAACAATAATGAGACAAATACTAGTACTGTTCTTCTTCACATAATTTAATAAGGGCCTGATTTTTGTCAGTATTACTTCACTTCATACACACATAGTAACTGTAAAACATGTCTCAGTACGATATCTCATCATCTATCGTAAAAATTACGCAATATTTCTTAGCACTATTTCCATCCACTGTAGGGAGGTGTAAGAGGTGCCGTTGAGGTAAAAACTCAACGCTTACCAAGCTGTAACGAGATGCCAAAAGATTGGTCGATGCTCTGTAGCTAAAACAAATGTTAACTTCTTTGTGGACCGTAATTTTTTCCAAAAGAAAATGGAACGTTTCACGTTGGACAACCGTTTTAATTTTTATAATGGACCTTATATGATTACCACTGTTTTGAGAACTCAAATATACGTGTTCCTAACTGTTTCGATAATCAGGTATCAGCGTGGATGAAGTTTATTTGTCATGACGGTGATGTGTTCCTTGAGATGATTTACGTCTCATGAAATGTGTTTTTACTTTCATGTCTCTTTACGTAATTTTATGTCCCGTAACTGTACGTAATTTGTTGTTGATTCGTCAAACGCATCTTCGAGGGTATCTGAAACATAAAAAAATATGTACTTTATATGTACATATATTCCTTCAACATAAACATTTTTGTATACGTACATATTCCTGTGAACGTATGGCAACTTACGGCCCACCCAATATAATATTGACACGTTTGCGTTAACTGCTAGTTAGCTTCGTTTAATTGCAATCATTAACTCTTGTTCCTGACAAACGTGCGCGTCTTCGCTGATTATGAATAGGCTGCTGTGTTGTTCTACCGTTCAGAGCAGAGAAATAAAAGACCCCGGATAAGAGAGATGCATTGACTCTCCCAGCATTGAACAAATGTGCTTCTGCATTTTAGAACCATAACGATATAGAAAATTCATATTAAATGCATATAAATACAAATAATTTTGAAGGCATGAAACAATAAAACTAACTTTCATGATGGCAGCAAATGACTTGAAAAATTTTCATATCTGTTACCTAAAATTCGTATACCTATACGATTGGGAATATTATTTTTAATCAACAGTACAACGATTGATCCACTAAGGCATTTCTCTGAGAATAATTGTAACTTGAAGTAATTGAAATGAATACAATGTTTAGTTATGTATTGGTAATAAGACTTGAACTTACATGTATTGATAATTTACTTGAATTTAAATTTAATTTTTAAATCATCGGTTTAGCTTTCTATTCATTCTTCGTTAATTTGCAAATGTGAACAATTATTATACGGGTATCAACTTTTTCAACGAGTTGGAAGTATATCAAATTCAAAGAATTAAAGCATACGAATGTTTGCCTCTCCCTCTGTATCTCACATAAGATTTTTCGATCAAAAAGCAATACATTAATTTGAGCGAGACGAGGCACAGTGGGTGGTGCCCTCTATTCGAAGGCGTAAGTATTATTTACTTTTTTCGTGGTTTTTGAAGTGCTAAATTTTCTATTATGTTTCTAGGGTGGGTTTATTATCTGAGGGAAAAATTTATTCGTTTGTAAGAGACACTTGTATTGAAAAATATAGATAAGCTCGAAGTCTCTTTTTCTTGTTCACAAAAATGAGCGTCGCATTAATAAAAGAAAGTAACTCCAACTGAATGATAGTCAATACATGAGTGAAGCCTTTTTCCCCCTCCATGCTTCTTTTTCTCCATATTTTTTCGCTTTTGTTATCGACTTCGGTCAAGATGAATGCAGTTAGTTGCCAGATGATGGTTCTGCTCTTGTATCCTCATTTGTCAGAGGAAGTATGCTAATTTGGACATCGCATGCATTTTGCTGACACATATGGATGGGTCATGATGCATGGCTTTACTGAAACAGACCCGCACGTACGTACAAATGATATCTCCAAACACAAATTGCTTGCACCATTGTACTCTTAAGTGACGTATTTCAGGCCAGAGCGAAACCTTTGTTTGTCATTAAAAGGATGATTGCAACGTATTTCTTCATCACACCAACGTATTTCTTCAGCGATGTATGCATTCATCTAAATCACAAAAATATCAGTATGAAAATAGGTACTAACGTTATGACAAATATATTAAATAGCAACTGTTTCGGAATATTTACATTCCATCATTAGTGTTGAAAAGGTAAAAGAGAAATCGCGACGCAGAACGGTAAAATACAAGGGTTCTAAGATATGAAAATAAAAATAACATAATCTAAGTATAAAAAATTTACTATCATTACAATGCTAAGCTAAAAAGGGGGACTATATTTGACCTCATAGAACTCGGGTAGGTATTCCGTTTTGTTGGTAAAAATAAAAAGGGATTCAAAAACACGTACGTCCAGTCCATTTAGAGTTTTGTGTAGAGTCTAAAAATTACACAATTCTAAAAGATGATTTAACCTGTTGCAATGGTCTCTGGTGACCGAGCGTGTTATTAAGGAGGAATACGGACGTCCAGTTCAATGAGATATGCCTGAATGTGGTGGGCTGCGGCGTCTGAATTGCTGTAGGGCGATGATCCCCACACACAATTGCTGGCAGCAATCACAAATTTAAGAATACATAAAACAGCATTGTTTCTTGGCCGAAAGAATACGTACGAGCTGCTTGAAATTGGCTATTTAAGCAGTGAGATGCAGAAAGAATTTTTAAAATTATTTCCACAATGTTTTGCTTCAATTTATGTCAATATGTTTTATAGGATTAATCTTGAAATATATCTCTTTTAATAGCTTCACTACTAATAACAGCTTCAGTTCATTACCGGCAGCTAAAACATTTAGAAAAAGTGATGCAGAAAAACTACTTGTGTTAATAAACTAGAAGTGATCCTGCACCAGGACATGCAGGGCCAGTCCCCTCCATGCAAGAGTCACGAAGAATCTTCCAGCAAATTCTGGTTAAAAAATACTTCGAACATCATTTTGTACAGATTACTTTCTTTTTAGAATCTCACGGAGCAATTTTGCAAGAAATTTCAAGAGAAAAGGTCGATATGAAAGTAGTCACCAAACCAAAATGGAAGGGAATTTAACGAAAAGATACAAAATTAGGTAACCTTATAGTTGAATTTTAAAATTATTTTAATGGTATGTGTGTATTTTTGTAAGCATCTTCATTCACCATTTTATCAGGCATACGGAATAAACTCTCACTACAAAGATACATCCTGATCTCGTTAGCCAAAATTCAGGAGTGCCCGCGCCGTATCGCTGGGAACGTGTTCTCACAGTTAATGCAAATTATTACACATTTTTTTTCTAACTGATCGCTGCTGCTAAGAAATAACTGCTAAAATCGTAACATTATAGCAAAGCTATTCTGTTCACCTCGGAATCGTAACATTATAACATCATCATATTGTAGAGTTGAGTAAGAACAGTACGTTTAGTAAACTGCAAAAAGGGCTACAATGTCTTTGATAATTTAAAAATTCTTCCAACTACAAATCAAAGAATGTACCGCTGAATTAGTCAAAAAACGCCAATGTATTTGTGGTTGAACAGAATTCTAAAGTTACCTGACTCTACCTTCGTGGAGCTACGGTTGTGTCGTAGATTGTTTTTCTTATGTTAATATTACCTTCAGTTTCCGTCAGACGCGTCTTAAGCTCGTAAAACTTGTGCAGTTTGATGATTCATTCATTTGATTGATGGTTTTTTGTGAACGAAGATTTAATTCATTGCAAAATTCTAACTCAAAGGATAATATCTAATCGAAAAAAATACAAGTTCCTAAGAAAACAGAGTTCAGAATAGAAGTTCACTGAGAGCACCATGCTGTGAGGAATCACCCGCATCCAAAGAAGTGTTTATAGTAATATGAATATGAACATTGTCAATTCAATACTTTTTCTAGAAAATGGAAATCTCACCTAAAAAATCCTTAATAGTAAATACGAATTATTCCAGAGAAATTATTAAGACAGTCGATGCTTCCTGCCAGAAAATATATTTGGAAGAAGAAATCGAGTAAGCAGACATTTTATCTGCTTGATAAAACAACAAGCATCAGGTACACTTGATAACAGCATCCTTCACAGTCGGTTTGTCTGAAGCTCGAGCAAAAGATAAGGAAGCACAGGGGTTGCCGAGAACCGAAGGCACACCGCTGCATCCGCACTTTGTTTGCAACGACCTCCAACGTTCCTAATTTGATCATTTCTGGTGAGAACTGGAGCTCAACGTCGGGCAGTCCGGTGATTGTGAGACCAAATTGTTGCAGAGGCGCTGGTGTGCGCTGCGTTCAGATCGAGGGCATTTACCTCCAGAGGCGCGCGGCTGCTGAGCGTAGTGCCAGTCACCCTAAAGGCGAGGCTCATAGTCTCTCCACATCAACTCTGGTGCATGAAACTATTTTTCAAAAGAAATATAATGTTCAGGCAACCATTCGAAAATTCTATTTATCCCCAGTAACTAAAATGTGTTATATACCTGCTGACAAATAGTCTTTAACGAAGCTGTGTGATCTCAAAATTACAGGGCTTGCACATTTGTATTTGCCCCAGTCTACTTTTGATGTATCTTGAAATATTCGAGCTCAGGTTTGTGGTAAAGAGTACAGGTATCTTGAATATCTTGAATATCTTGAAGTTGTTTGGG
>VOMN01119996.1:0-27583 GCA_014899125.1 Orchestia grillus | reverse complement strand
GGACAGTACTGACGAAGAAATCGTGCCCGGTGATGCACTCGGAGAATGCCACTGCTGCTAACGAACGCGCTGGTGCAAGTGAATAAGGGATGATTATTTGCGTATACTGACATCGATTTTTCCTGTGTCTATGGAGCCTGTCAAAACTCAGAATTTAAACTTCAGAGCTTTTGTTCGAAACGAAAATTTGACGAGTGTGTAACGACCACTGCGCTTTTGTGTGTCAAGCGTATCCACCGTCTTGATAATGTTATTCATCCCAATTCTTGGGGTCATATATTTAGGCGTATCCAACATCTTGGTAATGTCATTCACAACTCATGGCCTCATTTACACTTCACGTCAGTATTCGTACGGTTCTCGGGAACCGTTTGTGTGTCCTTCCAAGTCCAGGTAAATTATTTGACGATTGTCTGCTGTACTAAACAGCCTAAGCTTTATGCCAGTTTGAACTGTAGGTCTTGGAATGATGAAGCGTTTAGAAAATCATAGCAACTATTTCCCAATTTGTGAAAGTCGATAATTTTCCGTCTCAAGTCAACCCTGAGCTGTTTTACCTCGCCCATCGTGACATTGAATCGCGAATGACGAGGCATACCACTTCTTACTCCCCGTTATGTTTTTTGAAATTGTGTTGAATAATTTCTCGTCAAAATGATCAGGAACTTTTTCGATACTATGAAAAATAATGTAACTTGATATCGTTACAGTTTATATATTTGCATTTGAGACGGTTTTCCCGAATGCAATAATAAATAAGTTCTATAGCTTTTGCAAAATTTACTTTTCACATATATCCCAAACAACCTATTCTTCTGAAAATTGACTTCTGAATTTCTTTTTACTCGTTAGAAACATGTCTAAACTTAGGATTGTATAAATATTAGGTTGTGATGAATGAAATTACTGAATTTCTTAAAGCGTATGAATACTTTCGTCCCAGACTGAAGTGGTTCAAATTTCGACTTATTTCCCTAAATACATTGTTAGATTGTAAGCTAGTTTCAGATTTTTATTTATTTTATTTTTTATTTTTAGTTGTCAGACATAAGTGAAGTCTGCGCGACTAAAACTTGATGAATATTATGTTTCTTAACTGCTGCAATAAATATACCTAAAGTATATGGCAAGAGTTGTCATTCATTGTCTTGAATGTCTCGTAGACGAGATGACCACGTGTTAGGAATGAATAAATGCAAAGGATATAGGCGTAAGAGCATACAACAATATGGCATTCCGGAAAATCTACTCTAGGAAACATGGGCTTGCCCTCACCAAGTCAGACGGTGAAATAACAAAATATTACTATGGCAGATTCCAGAAGCTTACAAGACATGACACTCTCCACTGCGTACCAAATTGTTTTAGATTTTTTTAAATATTTTAAAACCGTACATTGAACTCATACAAAATTTTCGTATAACGTCGACACTAATAACATCCGCAATCCCTGAAATTCTCGGACTGATCTGCACGATGGAAACAAGCTGACGCCATTTTCGTCATTTTCACGGTGAATCAAGTGGGCAAAATAATTAAAGAGGTTTAATAAAAGTAAAAAAATTGCGCAAAAAAAACGTGTATCAGTGTTACATATGAATGTCCATGCAGTAAAGAAGATAATTAATTAAATAAACAATATATAATGAAAAATACAAACAGAGATACAGTTTTAAACAAGTTAATGGGAAATGTGTTTCCCTGTTTGAAAATAAAACTGGTTAGTCGACGATCCATTAGATTTGTTAATTTCTAGATATCACCCGCTGTAATACCACGAGATCTTTCAAGAAGTAATTTGCCCAACTCATCCCTACTCATAAATTGGTGTCCGTTGGCGTAAAGTATTTGGTTCCTCATACTTCACAAGCTTTCAATGGGGTTTAAATTCTGAGAATTTGCTGTCCACTTCATTTTTAGAAGTCCATTGAAGCCTAATTGTTCAAGATATTCCGTGGTCTTATGTGAAGCATGTGAACTGCAGCAGATGCAATGCAAACATGCATATGCATTGTGTAGGCACAATGGTCCATCTAAAGGTAGCTCTTTGCCTTTCCAACCACGGTTCAAGATGCCTCTTCAGAAACGCTATATAAGCATCAACAGTCATTTTGACGCCGTATGGTACCCTCCATAGGCCGACTAATGTTGCTTCAATAATACCAGCCCAGATTATTATGCCTCCACCACCTTGTTAGCGTCTCAAACGCTGATGACGATCCTGTCCGGTCATTGCTCAACCTTTGCACCATCCATCTGAGCCATCAAGTGATACCCGAGTATCGTCTGTGAACAAAGCTTTATAAAAATCAAGCTTTAGATTGTTCTCAGCCCATTTCAATTTGGTTTGAATATGATTTCTCGTTAAGAGACGCTTAACGACTGGTTGAACGGGATTTGCTATGTTCCTCGGATACCGACACCGGGTACTTTAAGACAAATTGGATTTCCCAATGCGGCTAAAATGTTCTTGGCTGGTAAGTCCAGGGATCTTCGTAGCCTCTTGTTTAATTCGAAAAGTGGAACGCCGTGAAATAACTCTAGACTTGCGTTTATCTGACCCTTGGCGCACTTTTGTAGGGTCAGCGGTGAATTTTTTCACTCTTTGGTGATACCTTCACATAATTTGAAAAGTTTCTAGGGTAGGTCTACCTTTAGAGAGTTGTGAGGATATAACTTTATTTTCAGCGTCACTTATGCTGGTTTTACGGCCCATCTCCTTACAAATATCGTACATTTTTCTGTTAATTTGGCACACTTGTTTCATGGTGAAAATAACATAACTGGCGTTAGTTTGTTTCCATCGTACAGATCAGTCCAATGATTTCAGTGATTGCTTATGTTGTAAGTGCAGACGTTGTGTAACAATTTTATTTTAATTGAATGTACGATTTTCAAAATAATAAACAAGAACTTCGATTATAATTTGGAACGTGTGGTAAATGTGATGGAAACAATATGAATTCTGAATGGTCAAACACTTTTCGCTTCGATAACTATATAGAGCTGGCATTGTTACGATTTTTGCCCTTTATTATTGTCGAAGCGCTTGCGTTGTTGACTCTTTAGCAGATTCGTCCTTTAACTACCATCATTACACGAATGGGACTCCTATGTGCAAAAATCGTGTTTTTAGGCGTAAGAAAAATGTTCGGCTTCCGTTTGCGTTACACCATTTTAATAATGTTATCTTTATGAGAATATTAGCCTATTTTTTGCACCAAATGAGAAAATTTGGGTCATGCGATGATTTTTGTAGTTTTTATAGGACAAAATAAGGGTGCCTGATGGGCTAGTTCTTTATTCAGTTCTTTATTTTCATATTGTTCACAAAACGTTTCTAATCGTTCAAGTCAGTAGCTAAGGCTTCCACATCCCCTCCTAAAAATGAACTATGTTGCGAAGTAATGTGAAAAACTGCTTCGCTTCCTAATATAGCGATTTTATTTTTACCTTAATTTCCTCAAATTAATTTTTGAGATCTTATAACTATGTCTAGAAAACGAAATTACTCTGAAAATGCTGCGTATCATTACTGTGTTGCACCAAAATTTCTGAAACAATTATTGCTGATCTTAATTACATATAAATTGTTTACTTAGGCAACAATGATAATACTGTGATAACAAATACTGTGATAATAAATATTGGTTTTCTATGTAAGAGGCAAAATTTTATTCGAACCATTTTCACTTCTGCATGTTCTGTACAGTCTTTGGCTGGAATATATAGCGTTTATAATTTTCCCTATCGGTTTTAGTTTTGTCAGGTTGCCAATAGCAGCCCTCAAAGTCAGCGTGTGGCCCGAGCATGTTTTGCAGCGCAGCACTAGGCGTGCGCTGCTGGTCTATACCAGGGCACTACATTAGTCGATTTACTTGTGCATAATCGCACTCAGGTTTAGTGTTGATTTAAGTGATTGAGCCTAGCTCGATCGAGCTGACTATTTAGTGCGGCAAGAATAGTCTCGAGGAGTTTTCAGTGTACAGGAATTGATTTGGCAGCTGAATAACGTCATGGTAAATGAGATTTGTAATTAATATTGGCTGGTCTAACTTTTCAGTATGAATAAATGTCTACCTACTTCGTGGCCTGGATCGTTGACTAGAAAAAAAGTATATCAATAAATTCACAAATATGGTTAACATACAATAAATAATCGTCCTACATAATCCATTGGTTTGAGTTGCCAACTCGTATATATTCACAATTTTAGCAATTTTACGATTGAGATAAACGCGAAGTTTGCTCATTCTGAAGTTATCATAAGTGTATTCCGCTACCTTGATTTTGTTGGTATCGTTCTGCGTAAACCTAAACAATATTCACTTGTTAACATTACCTCTGAAGCACTCTTTAGTCTCTGAATATTTCATTATTTATTATTGCATTTCTTCTACAGAAATTTTCCATTAGTTGAGGTTGTCCTTGAAAATGTCATCTATTTATGAACTTTAAGTGCACCCAAATGAGTTTTGTGTTTTTTCCGATGAAGGACTAGTAATGAAATTAGAATTAGTCTATTTGATTGGAAATTACTGGTTCGTACATGAAACTGAGTCTGAGGAAATTGACGCAATAGTCGTACCATTAAGGTTAGTAATCGAAAAGAAAAATTGGTCTTGAATAATTTATCAGTTTTTTTAGTGAAGGAAGCGCATAGAAATAAAATTGGTATGGTTAATTAAAAAAGCTAATGCGTGAGGATTCGGTGAGCAAAATTGTTTGACAAGCCTGAACTTTTCAATTCGCGTTTTCGTAGTATTCAAGCATTTGTTACTGTAGCCTCTGCATTACATCCATGTACGTTCCAGTGAATGCCTCGTTATTACACCCGGAAGGGGTGACCCTAACTAACTGTTACTGCAACCTGCCACCGTTCGGAACCCTCTAATACCTCGGGTTGATACGCGGTATACTTCGTCGAAAAATTGAAGGCAGAAATGCCTCAGTGATAAATGAGTAAATGAAGTTTTACAGTAGTTTCTGTAGTGTTGTATGTTACAGTACATAGATCTTGAAGGAGTTCTACCCTTTGTTTGGTCAGTTTCTCCGCTCAAAAAGGTCTTTATACGAAGACGTTTACAATCGATGGGTTGTTTTCGCACACATGTAGATTTTGCGGCTCTCCTGCTTTGATGGGCATGAACGATTATGCTGTGAAACGAAGTTACACATCAGTCAGTTTAAAAGCACACTTTCGAATCCGAAAACATTGTTCAGGAGAAAGTTTGCTGAAATGAATCTGACACATGTACAAGTTGCAAAACATTCCAAAAGATATCAGAGTGAGAAAAATCTTTTACTGATTGAAACTCCATCACAGGGTGTAGAAGTAATAAGTGACTTAGGTCGCGAGAAAGCTGATGCGTTTGAAAGTTTGTCTTTCTGCAAGTTTGCTTGTGCAGAGAACAAATAACTTGGATAGAACATAGTAGTACAGATACAGATCGAAGGTCTGGTTCATTCTGACTGTTAAAGAGAGTTGGAAAATTAAAATTACTAAGCTATGGTGGGAACTATTACAGTGACTATGATCTGCTGAATACAATGGCGAGGCGTATGGTCTGCCCAAATTCAGTGCGAAATTCGGAAATGTTGACTACGTCGCTTAAATTGTTGGAGTGTACATCGTACTTCCAACATAGGACCGCGTGCAGTAACCACGCTTATAAATGTACACTCGGTGCTTCAAATGTCTCTGCTTGTTACGAATTTATTTCGTAAAAATTATCAAACTGAATTTTTGAACTTTAGGTGCAGTTTAGAAGAGAGGAATAGATATTAATTTGATCGAAAATCCAGTGAGGAAAAGAATTTCTAAGTGAAGGTAGTCTATTTATTTTCAGGAGCCTCTTCTCAAATATTGAGTTTCCGTGAGAAGACACAGTTACTCTATCTAACTTCTTTGCCACCCGGTCGATTACAACAAACTATTCAGCGGCGATAACTGTCCTTGATCGGCAAAAATAATTCATAATTATGGATAATTATGGATGCTCCGACAGAGGAGTCAGACTGGGACTACAATACAGTCAAAACCACGTGGGTGACTTGCCAATAAAAGATTGCCGTGCATGTGGAGACAAAGGAAATTAATGATTACGAGATTGTTTCCTATGGAAAAATAGGTTACTCTATGACAAATATTAATTTTGATGAGGATTTTTTCAATTCTAAATTCTGAAAAATGTCCGCGTATAAGTTTAAAAACTTTACCAAGGAAGTAAGATATGTACATAGTGGGAGTGGAAACCATAGAAGACAATTTTCTTCCTTGTACGCAGGCCTTGTGTACAGCATCATGGCGTCTGACGCCGACGAATCGGAGGCTTGCCGCGATGTGCTTCAGGAAAGGTTCTTGACTGATTGCCCGTGTGGCGTCATCGAGTACGGCCCCCTGACTCTGCAGCGTCCTGCCGCAACCCAGAACCCATTTTTTTTGGATTCTGAGACGGGCGAGATCAGGAAACAGGCCCAAGTTGCCATGGAAACAGGAGAAACCTATTACTTGCAGGCTGCAATCCGACGTGAGTTTCGTCCTGAAAACATTTGATACCAAACATTTTTGGTAACTGTTCACAAGCGACGAGTAATGACGTACTATTGGATCAGTAGCGCAGTCTGAATTAGAGCATGATGCAGTTAAAGTCATAATTTTATGTTTTTAAATTAAATGATTAAATGCTAAATATATGACCAGCATATAAATATGAACAAAATATGATGAAGTTGAAGTTAGAAAGCTCTGATCTGCGTCTCATTACATACTTGTAAGCAAGCATATGTAATCGACATGACAGAAATTTTGCAAAATTTTGCTTACATATTTTCTTCTTTTTGCCAGCTTACAAGACTCTGAACGAAGTACCATCGTACACCATGAACCTGACGGTCACCGTGACCCCTGCCGTGTCTTCGATAGAGGGCGACAAGGCAGAGAGCGCCTTCTTGCACACCAATGATTCCCACGGGTCTCAACCTATTAGGGTACGTTGTGAATTACAGTAATTTGCCCCTGAAGTCCCATGCACCCTGAATTAATAAGTGTGTCATATTTAGCCCTAGGGGTATTGATAACCATTGAACATGTTCTGTTATTTCATTAATGGTAAAACGCCGAGATTTCAAGTGGCAGTATTGCCATGCTTATTAGGATAGACCTAACAGCATCATGATCATGATGGCGCACGGCTTTTTCTCTGAATGATGTTCAATTTTCTCTTTTGAATATCGATCTCAAGTAGCTCGAAAACCTGTTTCATGATCTGTTCTCCGTGCTCTCTCCTGTCTCGTTTGGGATATAATAGAAATGCCGAATCATTTCTTTCCCATATTGTTTTATTATTTTCTGAACCCTATCATTTCCACAGAGGAAGTCACTATCCTGCTAAGACAAATGTTAATGAAAAGACTCTGGGCTGTTGAAATCAGTTAATTGAGATTCGAATAGCGTGCAACGATTTTCAAATAACTTGTCGCATTTTTATTCTTTGCGAGGAGCCCCTGGCAGTCTTTCGCTTTTTATGTGTGCTTAACGTCATTTAAACTTTTGGGCACGAATTTTCACAAACGAGATCTGAAATTTTCTAAATATTATGGTTCGTCTTACTGGTAGATCGACTCAAACAATTGTCAAAAATGGCATACCTTCCCTTGTCTGGAAATGACCTCGCCGCACAAAACATAAATTCACCTATACATACAATGGATTCACACACTGCAAACCGATTGAAAGATTTGCAATAGAACACTAAGTACAATAACGCCGGTTTGAAGCTCCTCATCGGAAAAATCGAGGGGCCATCCAAACACAAGGTCAATAATAAGAGTTTAGAATTGAATCAGTTTGGACGGGATGAAGATGTTCAGAGGTGAACACGGTTACTTCAAATGAAGACTCAACTTTTGTCGTAGGGCGAGAACCCCTTCACCCATCAAACGCCAAATTGGGTTAGCTGACAACAACTTTTTTTGGTGTTGCGGGCCCTGAGGCATCAAGCTATTCTGGTCAGTCACCGGAGCAGATCTTTGAAAGCGACGTTCATTTACGGGTAACGGTTTCAGCGAAGTGAAGACAAATGATTTTATGGAAAACTTGAGCGTGAAATTTTACTTCGAGATTGATAAAACTTGTAATTCGAATTTTTCAACCGTAGGTTTTTGTAAAAGATTATATGCGATGATCGCAATGCTATGAGTGACTTGAGCGTTTTAAACTGGCCAAAACATTAATTGAGGGTATCATTGTGTTTTTTGGGAGTTGAGGAGCGGTTTGTTTTATGTTCATGCTGCAAGGTCAACTTGTGAACAAGGATTCTGCGTAATAGGTTTAAAGCTTTGAAGAGAAGGTGTACGTCCGAAGAGACTCAAGTTATGACGAAACAAGCGTCACATGTCGCACCAGATGAACTTGCCTTGTCACAAAAAGCTGATTGTCCGCCAGTTTTTAGCCTCTAAGGAAACTGTCGTCCTTCTTCATACTCACGACTTCCCAAGATTGGCCCCTATAAACGTATTCTTTTTTCTCAAGCTTAAAATCAATCCAAAAGGATATTGGTTCCCCTTAACAGAGGAAATTAAAGAATTCGTGGAAATGAGCACGAGCCATCTTAAAAACAAAAAATTGGCCTCCATGAAACGTTTAAACAATACGAGGGGCCATGCATGGCGTGTAAGGGGAGTGCTTAGAAGGAAATGAACCAGTACAGTATTGTAATTTCACAAAAAAGAGTTGATACGACCAAATACCGCTCTTTATTTGAACAGCCGTCGTTCACAATAAGTAGGATTTCCATGTGCTCTTACGCGAGTTCGGTGTCAACTGTAAATGTAACTCTGGTATGCCTCTACTGTACACAAAATTTTCTCATCTTGTATTGTAGATTTAATAATGGTAAAAGTTAGTTAGTACCGTTAGAAAAGATAATCGACGCCTACTTTTGTTCTTTGACTCCGTATTTTACTTATTCTACGCTATTATTTCCAAGATGTTTTTCGATAAGGTAAGCCAGGTAAAATTTATACTAGATTACTCTCAAATGTGATAGCCTACAAGGATTTTTCCGGCTTTGTTTACTATCAAATTCAGACTCCCCCAACCATAAAACTGCTCACAACGTAGAAAAATTTTGTTGTACAGAAAATTAATGTAGCACCAATCTACATAACTGTTGGATTACCTACTTTTAGGGTTGCTTTACTGTAGTAGGATTAGTGAAATGTTTTGGCCATCTATCCTGACGTAATCTGTTTTTAAGTAAACTAATTGTTCAAAGAATGTGTGTAAGGTTTCATTGTAATTAGAAAAGAACGTTTCCAAAATATTTCGTTTTATTTTTTATTTTATTATAAAAGCGTTGTAAATACACGAATAATTCGCAGCTTTTTCGTGGATCGTACATTTCTGAAACAAAGTTGATATACGAGTAAGTTGGTTTTTATTACGTGCAGTTTACGTAGAGTTAACTACTCTGCCTTACAGATCATCAAATTTTGATTTGTATTTGTCTTTTTCTTAGTTTTAGACGCTTATTGACATACATAGCGCATCCTACTTTCGTAAAATACTTTTATTCAACAAATTCAAGAAAACTCTTTATGTTTTGTGGCAAAGACGTAACCTCATGCTAATTAAATGTATACTTTTTCTCCACAGGATGGAGATTTGAAGAAGCTTTCCAGGAAGAAACGTGACGTGAGTATATTGGGGTATTCTAAATAAAAATTAATACCAAATAATGAACATTTTTCTAAAGTTTCAAATATCGAAGTTCGCAGAATTACATATTGTGTACATATTAATAATGAGTTTTACGAAATTATTTGCAATTCGAAAACAGGTTAGCTGTTACTTGTTGCATCATGACAATTTCAAAATTTGAGAGTTTATGAGGTTCGTGCTTAACCGAAAGAAATGTCACACCAATTTACAGATTTCTATTTTTGAATTTATACGCAGATTTCGATTGATTGTTCCAAATTCGGACTTCTAGCGTACAATGGTTACGTTTGGGACACTTTTAAGGCTATTGATGGTATAGCAAGAGGGTAGATTTAAGTCCTCTACATGCACATCATGGCTTTCCTAGATATAAAATATATGGAGTCAGTTATTCTCCTGGTTTGATTGCTTGAATTCAAGCACATCTTCGTATGCATGATAAAATAATATTTACTAAATAAATTGCTTCTCCAAATGCTAGACGAAAGGACAGGGAGCGGCTGCATCCAACATGTCCCTCACGGTGGTCGGCACTGACCCTACAGATCTGTACCCCGGCCAGAGCATCATCTACGATCTCACCATCATTGTGCCACAGCTATGTAAGGACCTGCTGGAACACAGTGGGGAGCAAGTGGCGCCATTGGCTAGGCTACCGGGTCAAGAGGAAAAGGGAAGAAATTGACAGAGTTTTTCACCAATAAACCTGAAGGCGAAACTAAAAACTATGAAAAATTGTAAGATGCCAAGCCAGTGTAATTGCGACTGTTTCTCGTGGGTTATTAGTTAGCAGGCGATAGAAATTTTTTGGCATTTTGCTTACAAATTTTTACATGATATATACGCGCCTTCAAACCATAAACGAAGAAAAACTCTGTACATAATTGCAAAATCTGAAAAACAACTAATAGAAAGTATGCACACAAATAATTGATTAATTAATTATGAACATCCTTATTGTTGTACAATTTATGTCTAAAAGAGATCCCTGTTCTAGAAACATCCAAAAGATTTTCTATTGATCATTATCGATGTCAATTAATTTATTAATAATTTTTGACGGCGTACACACTGCATTTGATTGCCGAAAGCGTCACACTGGTGGAAAATCACTAGCTCCACGAGGCCTAAAGGAATAGGCTTAAACAAAAAAATTAAGAAATTTGTTTTCGAAAATATTTTTTCCTTATAACAGTCTCGGTGCAGCAATGTGGGCACACTATTCCCTGACGGTGGACGTCGGGGAGAGGGTAGTGCCAGTTATACTTCGACTAGAGCAATGAGCACCACTATAGAGTGTCCACCAACCTTCACATTTTCTGAGTCATTCTCTGAGTGAGACACACTGCGACTCGCACTGCGTTCCGTTTAAGTTGCACTTGGCTGGAGATTTCACGGTGATGGGGAAAATACCTTAGAATACAAATAAAACATATTGTGATGAGTATAATTATGCCGAACAAATATTGGAAGAGAAAGTGAGGAGAACATTTTCGTTTGACTGTATTTTCGCTTCCCACTTTAGTGTCCGAAATGAAAAAAATGCAGCGGACCTTGTATATATTTTAAGATGCTCTGTCGAATTGACGAGTGATAAAACATTGGTAGATTGGTAGAACTTAAAAGTAAGGCACCAAGATGATTATTTTTAGCAAAAAATGATTGAAAAATAGTAAATTTTTTGTGGGCATTGACACATGTAGTCGAGAAAACATTCATCTGTTCAGTAGCGTTGATATGCGTTTCCATTCTATACCTCGCTTAAAGTAAACAACAAACTAAAAGGCATAACCCATTGACTGCAGATGTGCCATACACTGGCAAACGAAAGGTGTCTCAAAATGATTCACCCAGTTTTTTTACCTGCTGTTAGCTGTAGAAAAAAATCCATCCATGCTTAATACTGCAAAAAGTTTTCGCTACGATTGATATATCAAATTATCAAAAGTATTATCAAAACAATATTTAAATCAAATCAATTTGTATTCACTGTGTCGAAAACCTTAACTAAATATTTCAAAATTCAACGCACATAGCTTAGCGAGCGTAGGTTCGATAGAGACCTCTGGCCCTATTGAAAATCAAGGACGTATCACCGGTGAATTAAGAAAGACACGATCGATTAAAGGCTAATAAAAGGCGAATCGGCCGCCTCGACGTCAAAACGCTTCCGTCTCGCCTAAATATACGCGCGGCCGAACAAGGACGTAATATTCGAAACTGGCCGTCCCTGCATTAAGGCCGAGAATCTATCAGTTGTTTATGGCCGTAATATCTGAGGACGGCCAGCCGTGATTTAAGGCCTTATAATTTTCGGTGAACCTTGGCTGCGCAATGGACGGACACTTTCCACTGAACTTGACTTCATGATTGCTTTGCGCGAAGCTGATCGAGTTTTGACGCAATATCTCCTTCTCCACTGTCATGACGGTCAGTTCGTCCTTGGTTCGAAGAAAGGGCCTTTCCTTCTGTGCGTAAAAAACCGTAATTCAAATTTCAATGATAATAACTTGAAAGGACGAAAAATGTGATTATTATAGTTTCCTTTTATATACATGCAGATAAAGCATCTACTCAATATTAAAGGGTAAATGAACACTAGCAAAAAATATTGACCCTAGTCGTACAAATAGTCCGAGTACGTTCCGATTAAGGAGATGGCACGTGAGAATGAAATGCATACCAAGAAAATAGATGCCATAATAGATAATACATAAATAGTTTTATATGAGAGATCTGACACTACTAGATCTTTCAAATACAACTAATAGTTAACAGAAAACTTGCAAAGAGGGCTGGAATCGACAAAAGGTCCGAGTTACGTGAGGTCCAAGGTACAACGGTTTCCCTTATATATATACACATATATGTATATATATATATATATATATATGTACATATACACATATATAGATATATAATTCAGGGGTCATTCAGAGACGAGTAATGGTTGTGCGCGTCCGAGAGTTTTTTTTGTAACCCGAAATTCAAGGATGGTCACTGGCGAATTGAAGGCGTATCGTTGGCGAAGTGGGACGTAGAGGGACGATCATGGATCTGTAGGGCCGAGCAGGGACGTGGCATAGACGAGCGACGCGGATGGCCGCGGACGTTTAGAGGCCGATAATATCGGCCATGAAGTGGACATTTCGTCGGTGATTCACCGATAATTCGCCGGCGAGACATTCCTAAGTTCACGCTTGATCGCCCTTAATCCATCGGCAATACGTCCTTGATTTTTATTTAGGTGTTCCAAACCTTCAATTTTCTACCATGATCGGACATACGTCTTTGTACAACGCGATTTTTGATGTATTTTGAAAATTTCGAGCTCTCGTTTGGGGTGAAGTGTACAGGTAGTTCGGGGAATATTTATTTATCAGAATATTCAAAGAGAATAAAACAAAATTCATTGACAACCAGAAAATCAACCAACCAAAAAATGTATGGGATAAAAGTATTTGGGTAAAATTGAAATAATGTTAAGCCATTGTTATTTATTACGCAATTTGAGTATCTTAATTAAAAAGTTTTTATAAAGCTGCAGAAACTCTTCAAACCCCTTGTGATGTAAAGAAACTACTATTGGCTCGACCTCAACCAATACTTTTCCAGATTTTGCTGAAGATGGATGTTCAGTGGATTCTCAAAGTTGTGCAAATACTTATGTCCAGGGACTGCACGAGCAAAACCTCTATGATTGTTTCGCGATATATTTTAGAAATTTTCAGTGTGAAATTTTTATATCAGCATGTCAGTAAGAACCACCATGGGCAGCAATTGAACCCTTCGTCAGCATTTAAATGGAAATTCCATACATTTTCGGAATGAAATAGCATGTCTTATAGTATGAAGACATTTTGATTTTTAACGCTTCAGCGATCTATCCCGAGATATCTCGTGCCCGTAGTTGTATAGGGTGGTTATTTGACGGGCCGATGTTGATTTTGAATAAAACACAAATTAGGTTCATAATAAGCCTGAATAACTTTAACGCGTTGCTCGATTGTGTATCTTACCATGGTTCAAATTGAATTAGTCTGAAGTAGAGAAATGTCAAATTAGATGTAGAAAAAAACTGGACGTTTAGGTGTGGTTTACATTCAAAATCGGCCCTTACAATTTAACCACCCTTTAGCATTCACACGGCGGTCCCTGTCGATTACACAGACCGTGTGAACGCACCGGCAGCTTTCTCGGGGTAATTCGCTAAGGGATTAAATATTTTATTGTACATTATATAGTTGCGTGATAGAGGTGTTGGAGAAAGTAGTTACCGCCCATGTACTACCAAGTGTCGTGCTTGATTGTTTGTATTCCATCACAGCAACTGCCATGGACCTGCTTGTCGAGATTTTCGTGATGGATGCAGTGTCCGGTATCACCCCCTTCGCTCTCTGCAGCATCGAAATTACAGAATTCGGCTCCATGATAAAGGACGAAAACGGGAACACTCTCACTAAGGATGACTTCTCGCCCGATGTCAAAGAAAACTCTTTTATCCCTGGGGTGGTAAGGAACTGGAATTTCTCTAAAAAGAGTCGCAATTTATTGTAATTTTTCAGAACTCACATGACAAATTCCTGTGAGCAATTTGAGACCATTGCAAAAATATAAGCCCTACAATTTAAATCACTTTCTTTGAACTTCTGTTAATCAGATAATGAACATGACTTCCAGTTTCAGAATCCGTTTCCAAATTTACTCATAAGCCTTCCTTGAATAAAGGACATAGTGCAATCAACTTTTTCCATGCTTAGACCTACTAATATAATTATGCTTGTGCGGGTGCATCTGTAAAACTGTGTATCTGTATCAGTGCATTCAAGGGGTGCTCGCTCGGGTGAGTTTCAATGCTTCAGACTGCACTCATGAATGTTAGGAAACTGCGTTACTTGCATTATTGAGAGAAGTGCCTGTTAAATCTTTTGTTTTTGCTCAGTACGTTTCAATGCGACCATTACCTATTTCAGCATTGAAGATGGAATTTTCCTAATCGGAAGCGCTTGCTATTAAGTAAAGACGTGAGTCCTTTCGATCGTACGCATAAGATTCAGTAGTAATTAAAATTCACCCTTTAGTACTATGTTTGAAAAGTCTATTGCAGACATCATTCACTCGCAATGAATAAAGGAAAATCCTACTAGAAGTTATCGATTTAGTGAAAAATATTGAATACCCTTGCACAGCAAAGGATTGAGCTCGAGATATGATCTGCTTCTTCCCCTAATTCTCATTTCCATTAATAAAGCACTGTAGTTTTCAGTACACTAAAAACGAGGCATTTCCTGAATATGGAAACAGAAATAGAATCACTCTTGATTGGTTCAACATGAGCTCTTCGAACTCGTGTTAGAGGGCCTTCGTATTCCTGACATCCAGTCTACCCAAGTCCTAAAATCTGGAAACGATTCATTTTGGAGCCTGTGATATCCTATCATTACGCATATGCTTTCGGACTACCAAAACGTTAAAGCATGCTCATAGTCGAGATGGCAGTGAAAATGAACACAGCATTTTTGTGAAGTAACTTGCCAGCAAATTAGGATTATTCCAGTGCAATCACAAAGTATATACGTTGCAATAGTTCTTCGGAGTCATCCTACAGTTTAAAACAAAGCCTTAGTTGTGAATGAATTCGACCACGCTTGAAAAAAATTAAAATGAAGAACACACGACACTTTAGGTACCAACATTTCCTATACTCCCAGTTCCCCAGAATCTAAGGTTTACACCTATAGAAAATATACGCATGAAAAACTTCAGCTGAAATCTAGTCAGTTTCATGAGTTTAAATGTTCCCCACATTTGTTATGCTCACGTTACTTGAGATATGTTTACAGACGTATTTTATCATGAAATATGTAAGACTCATCAATTGCAGTCAGATCAAATGAGCATTACTGGATAGAATTCTTCCAATGAGACTGCGAATAGGTACCGATGTTTTCGCGCATATATTCGATACGATTTGAAGCAATTTATTAGCACAAGCGTTGCCTGCTATATTTAATGGATGCTTCTGAAGAATGCGAAGCAAATTTGACTGTCGCTAGTTCTCAGGTTGTTGGCCACAACGCATTGACAGGTTCCCATGATATTATCCATGAATTCGACTTTCTTCATGATTTTCTAGAGCGAAGGAGGGAAATAATTTAGGTATCAGAAAACCAGTTACTACCCCAGTTAAATTCTAGTCGCATGATATGTAAATCGTATCAACTTGCACTAGAGAATCAGCAGTTCAGCGAGCCTATACAGTAGAACAGTGTCATTTCAGAATAAAATATATGTACGTACAATATTTATCAGGAGCTGCTTATCTTTTCGTTCGATGCTGCAGAAGGACCGAGCAACTATCAACTTCGGGAACCTTACGAACGACGCTGCTGTAGGAGGTACGGACTACACCGACAGCACTATCAATATTCGCTTCGAAGCGACGCTCATCCTAAATCCAAACTACATTAACGACACCGCTATTGTGACTGCCGGTGCTGAGTACGATGCCGACAACTATGTGTGGGTCAGCCAGGCATCCTACACCTTCAACATGGATTCGGTAAATTTAGACTTTTTTGAATATGATAGTCAAATATAGGATCTCATTTCGGTGACAATTACGAACTGCATCTATCATATTTCGAATGCTCTCAGCTGCAATTAGCACCGTTTAAGAGTAATTATTTTATTCTTCGAATATAGTTTTGAATACTAGTCCATAATATGTCTATGCCATGATGTATTGTATACGAGTTTTCGTTATAGACTAGTATGCAGTTGAGATGATAGGATGGTAATACGTTTTAATAAACGGAGTTTTCCATTATAAATTGCTTAGCTGAATAAAAATGGTACAAAGTGCCCGTTCAGATGCCGTCATATCACACAAAAAAATACATAAAATTTTAAGCACAAGTTGACAAGATTCCCTCTTTTCGAAGGAATAAATTATTCAAAAAGAAAGGCTAAGTTCCTTCAACCATGAGCCTTTTGACCATTGCTGACTCAACGATAGAATCAACAGCGTGACAGAGTCACTTACAGTCAATGAGTGTGATCTTAGGTTCATTGAAGCTGGTAAATGGGTGAAGTCATTTGATGACCATTGGTTCTACAGGGTGAAAGTGTGGCAGATTCTAACTGAAATGGAATAATTGGTGCTAATGATATATACAGTGATTTAATCGATGCCCTAGCTACTAAGGATATACAATAAATAAAATGAACGAACAAATATTACGGAACAGAGAGTGAATATTTTCATGTCATGGCTTAGCGGGTGGGTGTTAGTGATTCCCATAGCACCACTGAGTCTCTTAACGTGAAAGCCAAAAAAGGTCATAAGGTTCATTTGCCAGGGAGCTGAAAGACAACCCCCAACTGCTCTGTGTAGCATAATTCGCTTTCAGGTCAAACACTCATTTGACATTGGAGACGACCATGATGAATTATAATTGGGGGAATAATTCTGCGAGTGTCTCTACAGCATTCTTTTGAGCATAACTGTGGCGCACGCTAGCAATTCTTTGACGATTCCAGCTTCAGTTGAATTGAAGCGTGCTAAAAAAATTATTTGGTCTCGATTTACCCTTCAGTTGGGATAGAGCGTGCTGAAAAAGTATTTGGTCTCGATTCATTCTTCAGTTAGGATGAATCACGCTAAAAAAAATTGTACTACCAATGTACTCCACAGTAATTACAGCATTTTATATTATGTATTTCACAATATAGAAAATTAACCATAAAAATGCACAGGTTGTTGCTATAAAATCTGTTTTTTATCGTGGTAATGCAATTTATTTATGCGATTACGAATAAACAGATTTTGAATCAAAATTGTCTCAAGGGTATGAATCATATGTTGTATTTTTCTTCTAACCAAAACTTATCAGTTCAACTACTCATTTGTGTATGCTCAGCACTTCAACTCGAATGAAAATATCAATTCCAAACACTCAATTTTTCGCTTTAACTTGAAGGACACAACAATATATTTTTATGAAGGCTCTTGGTATCAAACGGAAGAGCTGATCGCCGTCCAGCGCAAGTAATAATCTTACGCAGTATAGAAGGCCAAAGGTGAGGGTGAACATTGAATATATGCTTAAGAGGTGTGATCATAGTTGAACACTACATCTCAGGAATGTTTGCATTAGTTAAAGTTGTTTAATTTGCAAGTTTCTGCTGCAACAGCTCGGACCTACGTGTTAGACAGTATTGTCATTTCTTTTCGCGTTGTAATGGATTTGTAAAAGTGGGTACTCCAGAGCAA
The DNA here is from genome assembly GCA_014899125.1 of Orchestia grillus. NCBI lineage: Eukaryota > Metazoa > Arthropoda > Malacostraca > Amphipoda > Talitridae > Orchestia > Orchestia grillus. The sequence goes on along the minus strand of VOMN01119996.1, from coordinate 9,584 downwards.
GAAAAACTACTAGAATTTGATCGAGGAAGTTCAATACATTTTCACTAAATTTGCAATTTTGGCTGCGTCAAATCATGCGTGAAAAGTACTCAAGCTATACTGGAAATCCCCGCAGTTAATTTTTCGTTTCATCACGTTCTTGCCAGCTCATGCAAGATAGTACCTGATTTACTACTACTGAATTGCATACAAACGTGATTGTTACTTTTATGAGCAGTAAAAAAGTATGATAGCATATATACTGGTTGCAACGGTCACCACAGGTTTCAGACCACTTACTGCGCCCTCACCTGTACTGTCATGAGTAAGCGCGTCCTTGTGAAATAGACAGTATGTCCTCATTACTGTTTGGGGCAGGGCAAAAGTTTATTATCTTATACAATAATTCATATCAATATTATCTACTAAAAATGATAATTATGGGAATATTCAGCAATTGATAATCTGAGTAAATCAATAGTGAAAAATGCCTCCAAATAATGAAAAAGAACAAAATATGAAGTGAATCATCTCCCTTCGTTTAATTAGTTACCTACTTCAGAAACACTCAAATCTTAAAAGTGTAATGTGTTTCGAACGAATGCAAATACCTTTTACTCAAAAATATTACTTAACATCAGTGCTAAGTTCGCCTTCAATTTTGCGTTTCAGACGTTCTCGTACCCGAGCCAAATTGACATCAATGGTCCGGACGATGGGGCACCGTACTCCGGCTCCACATTCACAATCTCAGCCATCATCACCGACCCCGTTGGACCCTTCATATTCGAAGTCTACACTCCCAGCAAGTTGCACGTACGATTAAAATTTTTTTTTTATTAAGTATCTTACCTGTAATAAAGCAAATAAAAGAGAGAATAAGCACAATTGAGGGCATGGGATGAATTTGACTCTTAAACTTCTACCGAACTTGTTATGGCTCTACTGACATATGTTTTTATTTGGACGAGTTCTAAGGGTGGGTATTAGCAAAATATGTAAAGGCTCGCGATTGTGTGTTGATGACCGAGTCGCTGTACCGACCCTCATTACAGCGAACGCTAGGAAGAACCACTCTGTTGACGAATGAATGGCGAACTTCATTCTGCAACATCAGCTAAATTTCTGTGTGGGGTGATGATCTCGGTTAAAACTATGTGAACTCATTCAGACTAGGAATAGCTCAGATAGGAGAGTACTCGTGCGATAGTAGAGTACAAGTTTTGGAAGACTCGGAGAAAAGGGAAGAACAATTTTTTTGCGATAGAGTAGTCACGATCGAAGAAAAGAAATTACATACCAGTAGATGTTTTTCCCACAGTAGAAATGAGAAACTTATTGTTTCCCATTCACATATTTTTCTGTTAAAATTACTAATGTACGGTTAAAAAAAACTGCAATCTTCACCGCATGCATACGAGTAAATTGAAGATGAGAACGTTTATGAGGGTTGAAAATTTGGTACATGCCAATCCCTTTTAGGTAACTATTGCTAACATTGTACAGCGCAGCATATCGGTTTCACAGCTACAGACTAATTTTTTCAGCAAATTGAGCTGTTGAAATGCGGTGTTTTTTTCACACTGTTGAAGGTTTGAGTACCTGAGTTTCAACATCAATCTCAGATTTACGTTGATCTTTATAAGTATTCATAAGAGTTTACAAAACAAAATAAATGTTACGGGCTGCTTCCCTTATTCTCGTAAATAATTTTACCAGAAGCTGCTCCTTCGTTTTCTAACGTGGAGTCATGCTAACTAGTATGTTATGTAAAAATTTAAATGAAACGAAGAAAGTAAGAAAAATGTAAAATATTTAGTCCTATTACAGTGATTGTACTTAATATATATGAACAGTTTGGTATCTGTGTTCACTATTTTATGATTGTGGAGACTTCTATGGCCACTCCGAATTTGTTAGCACAAAAGTTACGGGGCTAACGGGGTACACACAATGCCTCCTATTTCATACAGGAGGCATTGGTATTGAACGCGATATCTCTACCGCAAGTGAATGCAGGGTAACACATCGCTTAAGCCTTTTTCTGTCAACTTTAAAAGAATATTCTTTTCGAGTCACATTGAATATTCTGAAGGAGCACCAGCTAAATTATGTCTGGAAATTTTCAAGAAATCAACGTTGTTGTGATAGTTAGTTCAACATTAGAGAACAACTTAAGGAATGGTGACGGCGGAAACGATCTGATGTGTTTTATCTAAATCCAACGAGTAACAAAAAACGTTTTTGGTGAAGTAGGACATAACTATGAGTATTAGAAGAAATGTTCTCTCAAAACTTTTGCGTACTCTGGCTTGCAAGGACCAATTAGTGACACCTTCAATTTTTAGCGATGAAAATTCGATTGCAAAAAGATCACATCGAAGGGTATTACTAAAAATTAACTGTCGAAATACTGTGAAAAATGTGATGACAATATTTTTCACAGACGTAATTTATGATGATTTTTTTTAGTAAAAATGTAATATGGTTGGCCTGAGCTTCAGTCCGCTTACAAGCGTGAGAAAACAGTACCAACGGCGAAACGCATATGAGATTTTCACATCATAAATGAAACGACAGCTTAGAGGGAAAATATGAAGCTTCAGAAATTCGCTCACGTGTTCCGTCCGGCGTCTTGCGATGAGAATACGGGTGTTCGAAAGCAATGGTCGTATCAGTAGGCACGAAGTCAACAATTGCCGTGAGAAGTCTATTCAGTCTCCCGACATTGAACCAATACTGTACTTGAGAGCAGACCTTCAAGGTAGAGCCCAATAGCCACAAAGAAGTTGGGTTATTTATAACACGTATGTGTTGAGGAACAAACGAAAAAATTAACTGAAGAATGCAAAATTGTATCCACGCACAAGAAACGTGCGTGAGTTGCTTTGAATAGAAAACTATTAACCTCAAAATACTATTAATTTCTTAAACTAATGTGTGTACAATGAATTTCTACAACTTTTGCGAAAATTTAGTTATGCGTATTTGAAAGGTGGCTTTAGGTCTTCAAGCTACTTCATTTGTAGTTTTACATTTTTTTTGTAAACGTCTGTTGAAAATTCCGTAGTGCTTTGTTTGATGTTGCAAATTAACAAAAATTTAATAAATTTAATTTGTGTTATGAGTATAGATTACTCATTGTACACGTATACTATGTCATAAGAAGGGGTCAAGGGAAAGTATGAGCCATGGGGCAGTATTGACTGGAAAATATTGTTATGATCACGGAATATAAATTGTGTGTGGATACTGAAAATCTGCATGAATACCAATGGAAACGTCTTACGTGGGGCCTACACGGTAAAACAACTTTTAATTATTAAGTAACACTGAACGAAAGTGAAGTGCAGCTACTTAACCTGAATCACGTAAATCATGCATAGTGTTTGATATGCGTTTTAATTTTTTCTCACATTTTGGTCTGTTTCATGGATGGATTATTTGTACTGCGCAAAGGTAGTTCATCTGTGTACTATGTTCACTCAGTTGATACCCCAAGTCTTCACTTCAAGCTTTTACCTCTTTGATTCAGTCGTCGAAATGTATCCTCTTGGTGATCTGAACTCCGTAATGTCATTTTTAAACAATAATAGACATTCTCTGATGTTTTGTCGATAAATGGCTGCATTGCCATGGGGCTACTCTGCATGCATCGATTTTGGATAGACAAGTGAGTGAGACCCTGAGGCATCATTTAATCTTCCCTGCGTGGAACACAAAGAGGGTTTTTCGCTTACTTGCAGGGCCAATTTTACGCTCAGGCAGTAGATTGGAATAGGGATGATTTCATTGCATAAAATTTCCACTAACGAATGCTTGAGCATATCGTTTTGATCAAGAGCCGACTTTAAGACGTAGAGACCGTTGGAGTTGGATTTCAAAACAGTAGCCAAATCAACACTTTATGATGGATCATTTTTCTACTGTAAGACAGATTGAATGTATTGTTTTTCCCATACTTTATGTGATGCCGTCAGCTCTATTAGGCCGTCTATGACGCTAGTGATGAAAAACGAGTATGTCTAAAGCAGTTATTGAATTCTCGCTATTTTACTAGCAATTTTTAACTATTCACAGAAATCATTGTATCACGTTCAGAACGGCATTTGAAGGAAGGTCTTCGTCAATTACTTGTCTTAATGTTAACAAATGATACTATTCCGAGCACAAACAATCTGGTCGAAATCGGTGTAATAATTTTTTTTATAACTGTGTCAACTTCTGCCCCTAGAATAAGTTCACGGTATCAAACTTGGCCGTTTTGGATGTGGGGGCGAATGTGCAATGCACTGGCGTCCCGAATCCCGAGTACGAATTCTTCTACTCCGTCGACAAGAGAACTTACCACCGTGGTGTCGCCAAGTTCGACTTCGCCTTGTCAGGACTCCAGTACCGTGAGTCGTTCAGGAACATTTTGAACAGTACAGCGAATTTTGTTTTACCAATGTTTTCACTGGGCGTAGGTTGGATGTGATAAGGAATTCAGATGCTTGAATGCAATGAGAAGCATTGACACAAGTTCGACCAAATAAGACGAGTTTACTCTAACATTTGCTAAAATTTTGTCCGGAAAAGAATAATACTTGCAGATCGGAGGTCGGTAGTCGAGACATAGCCAATTGCTTCATCAGCTTCTGAGTAACAGATAAGAATGTCTCTCTATGCAACTATTATAGTGGATTAATTAGAATGCCTCTCAAGCACAGTCAAAATCCTTACGAATGCCAAAGGTTTCTTCTACAATCACTTCCGTAATTGCAATAGTTGTAAGTACTTTAATCACGATCTGTATTTTAATATTAATATTTTCTACAAAGGTGAATAAAAGGTGCATACCCTAATAATGTAAGCCTTTAATTGAAATTATACAATCGTTCTAGTACACATAGAAACATTAATTTTGATTCTGTCTAGTCTCCATTTAGTTTATCATTGGGCGAATGTGACTAACATATTAGTTGTCTTTAGCCTGGTGATGATGATGTAACTACATCAATGCGTTCCTTTGAACGTTTGACGTATTTAGTTTTTATTAAAATGCAGACCCCCCGTAACCCGTTTGGTCGCTGTTTGTGTTTGGGACTTTATTTATTCTTCTTAGTTCCCTAACAAGAATATAAAGCCAACGGAAATTATTCATTCCATTCAGTCTCAATGAAACATAACCAGCATACGATGGAAAAACCCTAGTTTAACTGCCGAGAGACGAGCTATGAATTTCTGTCTTATGTTATTACTGAAGAGTGTGCACGGTTACAAAAAAGCCAGCGGAATGACAATAGTTTTAGTACGGTATCATATAGATAACCAACTATTTAAGAGTTTAACGCACAATATGTACACTGGAACCATAAAACAAGGCTGACAAATTATAAAGCATGGCATATTTTTCTTTTACGTCGGGTTTAATAACGGAATTCAGTTCTTCTACAAAAAGAATGCTCACATTCAATTACACTTGGCTGATTTAAGTTCTGTTTCTGCAGCTAATCTGGTGGCGGAGCTAAATGACACGGGAAATTTGATTGAACTCTCCTTCACGGTATTCTTCGTGGATGCCGTTAAGAATGAAACAGTGTCCATTGGCGCTGGGATCACTATCGGCACGAGCACTTTGTGGACCTCCCTTATCAACGTCACCATGGGAGATCCCATCACTACTCCTGACGTATCGTTGACCCCCACCTACAGTGTGAGTTCGACGTATTTTGTAAATGAAATGATTAATAATCACAACGATCCAGACTGCACTCATCCAAATGTGATGATATGAAAATACTTCCATTTTTTTTTGCGAGAAAGCATGATATGAAATCTTCCTGCTTTACATTCTCCACAGGTTTCTAACGTCGGCTCAAATCGAGAGGTAGCTCCAAACGGCGTCCTTACTTACGCTCTCTCTATGGAGTTCCCTGATGGCGCTGGTGGAGCACTGATCAGCTGCTCTGCAAACATTCCAAATGATAGTGAGATTCTGGGGAAAAATTTAGGCTTTTTGTTATAGTATTTATTATGAGTTCTATCTAACCTTATCCATTCAAGGGACTGAAAAGTTGGCAGACGAAAATTGTGAGTAAGATGATGCGATTTAATTTGTTCAAATGACGAACTTCTAATTCGATGCAACATGTCAATTGTACGATAATTTCACTTTGTTGGGTTTGCATGTATTTATAAATTCCAAGTTTTTAACTCCTTTTCAAAAAGCTGCCTGTGCAAAACTGCACCCATCGCATCTTATTCATACCGAAGTGGTGCTTAAANACCATGAAGCAAACTGTCGGGATGGCATGCCGATATTTGATGAGTATTTTAATTTTGCAACAGATAACTGTTAGAGAATCCGATATACAGTTTGTTTTTGAATTTGTTTAACAAACTGTAACAGAAGGCTCGTTTCGGAGCAATAAACACATTTTGCTCTCTGGAAGCATGTCCATAAATGGTTAGTTAAAAAGTTAAGGAGATTTTAAAGTTGAAGCATGTCGGTGCGAAAATAAGAAATCAAAGTCAGGACAAGTTATTTATTATGACCGAACAATACGGAGTTTGAAATTAGGTTAGATATATTAAGTAGGTGTTCCAAATTCCGTCCACTTGCTGTAATGAATGCGTGGAAGCGCCGGAGCAGTGATTGTCAAACTCGTGCGAAGAGACCAGGAATTTCAGGAATTTTTGTATCGGCCTCAATAACTTTCTCAATGACATCTTCTGCCGAAATTGGTGTTTCGTAGACCAAACTTTTCATGTGTCCTACTTTCAAAGTCTGTATTGCTCGTTCATAATAATAAAATCGTTCTGACTTTAATTACTTAATTTCCTTCCGACAAGCTCAAACTTTCAAATTTTCGTAACTTTTAGTTAAGTATTTTTGGACATGCTTCCGTAGAGTACAATATCTTTATTTCACCGAAACGAACCTATGTAGTAGTTGGTTCAAAGAATGCTGAAACTCGCTGCATTTTTTTAATAGTGACCTAAGCTCAAACTCCTTAAACGATGAGTTTAATTGAGCGTTTGCATGTGTGTACACTAAAATATTAGATAAAAGTAAATTGCGTGATGTTGGCTATGTTTAGTGCATCGAAGTACAAGCGGTACGCTTAATTCAAAATGCCAAATGAAGATTAGGAGTTGCTCCTCAATGTGGGTCACGACGGTGTCAAATTTAACCCTTCAGCTTTTGAGGAATAAAGCTTCAAATCTCCTAGGCCACTCGTATCAGTGAAATCCATACATAATCATCCATAAAAAATGGCTTCTATGCGTTTTCGTAAAATATGTTCATAAGTTCATAACGTAGCATGACCAACAAGATCAGTGGAATGGCGAGTAGCTACAATTACTGTTTTCTGATGTAGCTAAGGTAAAATTTTAACGCTTTCTAAGATATTTTTTCGTTTATTTCTAGTCAAAATAACGGGCATCATGTGGGGAAATTCTGGCGGAAACATTGCTTTAATGCCTAACCTCACTGAAGCCATGACATGGGACGACACTATGGGCGTCACAGCGTGGGAGTTTCACCTCAACTCGACAGGACAGGTCAGTTGTGGGTTAGTTCCACTAAATCAAGGAAAACTATACACTCTTTAAGCAATCGAGAATAGCCAATAAATTAATTTCAACAACCTTGAATGTACTCAATGAGTAACTATTGGCTTCAACTTCAATCGTCTGTTGAATTCATGGTTATGAGGTGAGAATCGTACTGGCGATTGATGGGACATATCCCAGTAACCGTAGTAGTGTTATTCAATTCTTAACATCAACTTCATCGAACACATCAAATTGGGTTTGTTTGAGCAATCGAAGTAGTGTAATTCAAGTTACACAATCAACGACTAACGCCTGGGTAGAACGAATTCGACAACAGGATTAGCGCCACATAACAGGTCAATTGCAGATTTTTGCTGTGAGCAATGGTTGAGTTAATCCATTTCAAATCCACTGGACGGACCGATGGCTCATCCCCAGAGACAGTACCCAATAGTTTATTACTAGCCATCTTTAGAGTTAGTGATGAGAATTATTGTGAATATCGTTTGGTTTGAAAATTCGCAAATGATTTCAATTCGATAAAATATGTAAATAGGTCTAAAAATTTTATTGTAGATTCAAAATTTCAAACAATGGAATGCTTTTATGCAAACTAGTAATTCGGAGCGATGAATCATTCTAAGAAGTGGTACTTTTGTTAACTTTCGTTAAACATTTTTAATTTTCTAGTTCCATTTATTTTAGCCTTTATTGCTATGCACGGAAATATAGTTGGCTCCGTTAAGTACATACATGTATGTCGGTAAGGCTTGTAAATGTATTGAGGTTTAACATCACAGCCAAAACTCTAAACAGTTTTATAAGATAACTAACTTTAGAAAAGTTTCCGTGATTTAGAAGAAAAGCAGTATTCTTCATTCGAATGAAGATTTCCGAATGAAAGTGATGAGTCATTCGTGAAAAACTAGTACTCACACACAGAAAAGGGAAATTTTTCCGAAAATGAGGGAGAATTCGCTTCAGTATGGATCATCTTCATTGTAACACTTTGGCACTAACTTTTAGAATTAATTTTCACGAAGAGATTTGCTCTGTTTAAGCGTAAAAGTGCGAAAAAGAGGACTGTTATTATTTTCTCTAATGATTGGAACACTAATTTTATTCGTAGGCGTATTTATATAATTATGAAAATTTGCTATGCCTGTAAGCTTCGCTCAATTTCTGCAAAATTTTACAATAGTATTTCAACTGTGTACAGTGCCATTACCCCCTCAGGGGCGTAGGATACTCGGTAGGGTTAGATTAGTTACGTGGGCCTATCAAGTGCCATTGGGACTAGCTACCCCAGGAGCGGAGGGCACATTGAGGTAACCTCAGCTGTAGATAGGCCTTCAGGACTTCTATATTTCGTGCTAACTTGGCATTTTCAATTTCTACACTTTTTCGCTATCTTTTCTTTGTAATCCTTTCTATTTCTTTCTTACCTTGTTTTTTTATGCGGAGGGGATCTTCCGTGCGAACACACCTTGTACATAGATTCCCGGTTGTTTACAGGCCGTTCTAAATGGTCTCTTCTCCTTCGGTGCGACACACTCGTAGTCTGAGACGCTGAAGGGCTGCAATCTATACTACTATATATGATACTACTGCAGCTCGACTACAATAATTAAAAATAGAAGCATGGAAGTATTGTTTTACTTAAGCTAAAATTTGCAATGATGAGGATCGTTTTGCGACAGAAGTCTTTAAAAAATGAACTATTCTTTAATAGCTTGATGTGACGAGACGCAAGGTTCGTCAAGGCTTGAGAGGTCACTTCCCACCTCTCGCATGCACATATGTATGCATCCATTGACCTACAGAAGAAGGGTATAAAAAACACGCAAATAAAATTTAACATATTCACTATTGTAATAATATCATGGGAAATCAAATTTGCAAAATACACGGAGAGCACGGATACATGTTAAGGACGAAATGTTCTAATCAATGAAGTACGTACAACATGGGAACATCGCGTGTCTCGTCAACATAAAAGAATCTCACGGGAATAGCAACGAACATAACAAAATTACAATAATCAAATTTGGCATTCGGCAATC
>VOMN01119989.1:0-16234 GCA_014899125.1 Orchestia grillus | reverse complement strand
TTCAAAAAAAGGGGTACATTTTTTTGGAACACTCTGTATAATGGGCTCTTGTAACAAAATTTATGTATGACGTTTGTATGACCATGATATGTATGATAAATATCCGAAAATAATCTGCCTAATCCTACTAAACACAGTTTCAAAAATTTGAAAGTTTGTCTAAAATTGTTCATCATGTAACGATAAGTAGAAAACCTATATTTGCTAACTATCGAAATAAATAAGAGCCGAATCGCTTTGCCATACCTCTATCGCTTATCCCACTACATTTCACATTTCTTTGAGAAAATGAAAAAATTTATGTCCAAGAGATATTTTTGCTCAAATTGCAGAGCTGGGCCAAGAAAACCTTATTCCCGCGTGCATCGTATTCCACAACCCAACTTTGTATCTGTGATACGGTCCGAAGCGACATCTGAAACACCTCACGGAATTTGTTAGTTTTCCAAAAATCGCTCAACGTGAATGGGACACGCAACGTCCTTCTGAAGTTGATTTCATATGATAATTATCATTCCGTCATTTTGAGTTATGAAATACATAGAAACGGTGAAAGAATGCGCAATAGCTGATTTTGAAGCTGAAGGCCCGATATTTCATAGAGCATATTAACAGTGTAAAGTGCTCTGTGTTGCTGTATTGGGCATTGTGAGAGCTGTGCAATCACAATATAAAGCCCTCAATAGTAGAGTACTGCAAAGACAGGGTTTGTCAACAGAGTACAGTGCATAGTAATAAGACAGTGCTCCAAGTCACTGAGTACCGTGCATAGTACTAAGACAGTGTTCCAAACCAAAGAATGCAGCGCACAACCTATCTACGAGTATCTACCAATGATTTGAAAAAGACAATGTCTTGGTTATGCATTTTCCATCATTGCGAGTTGGCTGAAGGAATTCACTTGAGAGTTCCGTCAACTCGAAATAATGGGAATTATTCGTCTACGTATATTATATTTATAACTAAAACTGAAAGGTATATAGTTCAATATAATGTAAAATTATCCATCTATGTATGTGATATACCGCACAAAAACTGTAAGGTGTATAATTCGAAACGAGGGAAAATTATTTATCTACGTATATGATATACAGTGTCCCAACTGTAAGGCGTATAATTTGAAATAAGTGGAAATTATCTATCTACCTATATGATCAATAGAACTACAATTGTAGGGTATATAATTCGAAACATCCACTGTTTTTTTCATTTTCTTAACCCAAGCATCCGGGCGCTTAAGCAGCGCGTGTGGTCAAAGAAATAAACGTCGAAAACGTTGGAGCTATGAGCTGAGCGGCCGTAAATAGGCTACGTCGAAACGGAGAAACGTAATATTGGGGATGAATTTGGCTGAGATCAGGGTTGTAATGTGGGAAGAAAAAATCTAATTTGAAGAAGAATATCACTGAATACAATTTCACGAAATTCATTTCATAGTTGGCTCATATATTTCGGCAAATTACAGCGACCTATTCATAGAAATTGGATTATATTTGGTATAAAAAGCATCAAGAAAATTGATTCGGCTATTAACATCAGTTCAAAAGGTGTTTGTACGTATGAATTTTGACTGCTTTTATGGAGTAATTTGAAAAAAGAGTGTACTCTATTTTTACAGAGATCATCTACCAGTTTGCGGAAAGATCGCACATGAAGTAAATTTACAAAACAAATTCCACAATTGATCAAGTCTAATGAGATCAATGCGAAAAAAGGATCATATATGCTTTTGATAGAAATGGTGGACATATGGTAGGAAATGGCCCCTAGAACTAAAAGCAAATGGTCCTCATGGATCTTTTACGAAGATTATTTCACGATTTGTTACTTGATTGGATTTTGTTCCCATTCACCTTTGATTTTGAATAATTTTATTGTCTTTGCGCAAAGGTATTTTAAATAGTTTCCGTTGAAAAGACCAGCAAATTTAATACCGTGCAAGGAAGTTGAATAAAAATTTCATTATGAATAGGAAAAGGTTGTTCTAAACACTCGTTTTTATATACAGACGTGTAATAAAAATGATTGCTTTCGAGTAGTCTCAAATCAAAGTACACAATAGTTTTGTAAGGGACACCAGGTGTAATAGGCACACTGTAGAAAAACGACAGCAAATCTACTGAGTGTTTACAGGTACAACAGGATCCACTAATGTAGTTAGTCAGTTCCTAGAGGAATAACCAATCACAGTGTGCTCTCACTTCTCGCGTAGGGACATCCTCAGCCACGCGCGTCGTCATTGTGGACGCGGAACAAGGCCCCGAAGTGCGTTAAATGTCGCGTTTTGCAACCAGCAGACTTTGACGCGTTTCCTTCTCTAAAATAATGGCGGCATTTTTGACGGCGCGGGTGTGCTAGTGGCAATGTACACAACGGCGCAAAAATAGCTTCAACATTTTGAACATTAATCACACGACTAATGCAGCTATGAAAAGGCAGCCCTAGGAAATGATAAAAAAGTTTTAAAGTTTTATTCGGTATCAACGATGCGCATTGGATGCATATTTTCTAATCGAAATTTAAAAATTATCATGTAACAAAAATGATGAAATTCAGCAAATACCAACTAGCAAAGACGGTGGAAAGTGACATTTGCGCCACCCTCTGTACGATGCGCGTCACCAAACCTTCGTATTACTTGCACATTTTACCAAGTAAAATCTCATGCATCTGGCGGAATTAATTTATTTTATTGCATTTGAAGATAAATAGATTTCATCATCCATATACGATCAATGTTGGTTCTGGTTTTGCAGTTTAGTTTGAGTGTATATTTTTTATGGATTGTACAACAAAATGATCGAGCGTATTTAATGAGTAAGATATTCGATAATTTGATTTCGACGCTTTATTAGGAATGCGAAGCAATTTTTCTAAATAAATTCAAGGAATAAGGTACGCGAGGGTTTAATTTAAACATATTTAACGAATAGGTTGTGAAATAGTTCCCGCTGATTTTAAGAGTAGGATATATATTAAATCTAGTCTGGATTTATCATCTGAAAATCTAAAACTTGAAGGAAAAATTCCATGCACGATTCATTTGACTCGTGACGTGTAAGCACACCATCCTCTTGAATTACTGAGAGCCTCAGCAGTTTTTTATCTTCAATTTTCAACAGAAAAACAACGTTATAGCGTCAACATTAAAGAAAAAAATGCTCTTAAATTTCGTATCTTATTAAAATTCACTAATACATTTTTAGTGTCATTTCTATACGTTAAAATTAACGCGTTGCAGTATTGAGACTCCTAGGCATGATTGTCCGTCGTGGTTGCATTTATGTTACCCAATTAAACCAAATAACTAAATTAGGTAGAATAAAACTGAAATATTATAGGTGTCTGGCACACGTGGCCAGCAAGCATGTACGTTTGTGAGTCGAAATTCGGTCTAGAGACCGGATGATTTTTGTTTATTCTGCGTTACGTATTTAATTTTTGTTACGTATTCTGCGCGTTCCACTCAACGTGATGTGCTGAGCTGCTCTTCTTCTCCTGACTGGTTTAATCTTTGGCGCATGCGTTTTTTCTCTAATGCAAGTTTACCGAATGAGAATATTTACAATGAAAAAAGGTATATCAAAATGTAATCTGGTTTGATTTATCATTTCTTCAAATCATCTCTTTGTGATCATGCATTTTATTATTTATTCCTAATGAGCTTTATACAAGAGCAGAAAAAAATTATTTTTGTAATCTATTCATTTTAGGACTTTGAAGTCGGCGATTGCTTAAACTCTGTATCGATCAAATATCATGGGTGTGTTTGACACTGTGCACGTATTCATCATGGCTTAGGTAACTATTATTGCACCGCTAAAGCAGCGCACGACTACAAGTTACAAGCCTTGCATTGAATATTGAAAGCTTCAAACTATCTACACTCCCCGAAGGGCGTGTTGAGTGATCTCACACGTTTTAGTTCGGATAGAACCGAAATCGAACAAAAAAAAATTATTTCTATACTCTTAACGAGCATATAATGCAAGTTTGCTTCATTTGCAACAGGTTAGGAATTCCTTTCCTCATCACCCTTTTTCATTTCGTACTCACCGCACAAACAAGCACACGCGTCTGATCATTCCGCCTCACCCTGTAGTTAAAATCCTGCGCTGGAGCCTCAAACTTCTCAGAAACGCGGGCTGAAGCCTCGTCCACTTTTTTGTTAGTTCGACCAACTTTGTGTTTGGGATGAGCCTCACGGACGCAGGAGCTCCTCGACAAGTCGCACTTAATCCATTCGAGAGCTCCTCCGAAGTTGGCTCCCCTGAGGTAATTTGAAGTGAGCAAGCTGAAAACCGAAACGTCTCGAAACCCGTCCAGTGCGGCTTAGCTACTGAGACTTCATTATATCTCCATTGAATCTCATTATACGCAGGAAACTGGGACATTTGATGTGCCTTTAGTGTTCCTTATTGTACTGAAGAAACTGGGACATTTGATGTGTTCCTCGTTGTACTGAAGAAACTGGGACATTTGATTTGTCTCCTTTATTCCTCATTGTACTGAAGAAAATGGGACATTTGATGTGTTCCTCGTTGTACTGAAGAAACTAGGACATTTGATGTGCCTAGTGTTCCTCATTGTACTGAAGAAACTGGGACATTTGATGTGCCTCCATCGTTCCTCATTGTACTGAAGTAACTGGGACATTTGATGTGTCTTCATCGTTCCTCATTGTACTGAAGAAACTGGGACATTTGATGTGCTTCTTTTGTATCTAGGCTACTGAAAGAGTTGGAGTGCTTGCCGTTTTCATTGTGTCTAGACTAGTGAAAGAGCTGCGGTGTTTATTATTGCTATTGTATTTCAACTATGTAAAGAGCTAAGAAAAAACAGCTGTGCTTCTATTGCAGCCATTATGCAAATAGAACTAGATCATTTTTTTTTTGTACTATTACTTCACCTGCGGAAGACGCTGTGTCACTGCAGTATCTACAGTACTAAGGTATCTGGGGTATCTTTCTGTTCATAAAATATAGCATAATTATGTGGAGGTAAGTGCCGTTGGTATAATTTCAGCGTAAATATATTTTCAAAAGACCTAGGGTCGGTGTCCCCCTCAATGCAAATCAGGATGGTAGAAAAAGCTAAATCGTTTGGAACGCTTTCGAGATTCTAAAGGAATAGAAACTCTCGCTTTGCAATCATGTCAGTAGAATACTTGAACTCCTAATGAGAGGGGAAGTCTTAAATCTTTACTTTATAGTACCGATCCGTGGCTCTGGAATTATTTTCTTTTCTGATGAATTTGTTAAAAGGAACGTGGCGCTTAGGCTTTGTAATGTCTCCAGGCCCTTTATACCATTCTCAATTAAGTAAGATTAGCGATGCTGCGCCTGAAATTACTCGTCAAAGTTCGCTCCTCGTGATGAAGACGTCGCACTCAACCCTTTAAATTTTGCTGCTCGAGTTGAACCGACTTTGCTGAAGATGTCTCATGGTGTTCCAATGGTGAAACAAAAACAAGATGTAAGTACTTCACTGCATGCCTGTACGAGTACATAATGAAGGATTTTCCTGCTTTTGGTTCTACGTGCTAGAGTTACGTAGGAATTTTCCTTCCGTTGGAAGAATACGTCGCATTCCAACTTCACGCTAAGATACAAGTTTATGAGAAATTGTCCAAATTTCGATCGAAGTTCTATTACCTCAAGCAAAAATAAATTATACGGAAAGTCTGAAATTGTAGGGAAAGAAATGAAATTTAGATCTGGACGTGCCGTAGCTAGGATCATGATCAGTCAAATTTAGACAATGATATGAGAGTAGGAAACTATTTTCAAGATGTGACCCCTAACATATTTCAATATATTTCCTTGGTCGTGCTAAGGAGGAATGCAGTAGGTTTTACTTATAGAGTATGTCGTACAATACGGTTTCTACTCGCATTAGATACCCTAGAAGTCACATAACTCATTCGGGCCCATAAATAGCCATAACTATAGAGGTCCATTGGAGTATAACATTAAAAATGGATGTTTTCAATTTTAAACCGAGGTAACACTTGTGACAATGCAGTGTCAGGGTATAAATGCTTGCATAACTCTGTTTTTTATATGTTTTGAATAGTTTGAGTTTTGGTTTGAGGTAAAGAGTACAAGTTGCTTAGTGAACATGCGTTTCCCGAATATTTTAAGAAAACTGAAGGAAATTTAGTGACGACCCGTATATCAACAATGAAAAAAATGTATAGGCCAAAAGTATTTGGCTAAAAATAAAAACAAGTCTTTAATATTTAGTGGCGTGACTGTCATTTGCAATAGCTGCATGGAGGCGATTATGGTGACCGGCAACTAGCTTTTGAAGCTATAATTTTCCATTCTTGCATGCAGATGATCTTTACATATGCCAGAATCTCGTGTCGTCCTTCAAGAGACGATTGGAAGCTGTTCTGGCCAACAAAGGCCATGCTACTAAATATTAGAGCCATATTTCATGTATGTAATTAATACTTTTATGCATCATATTTGAGATATTATTGTTATAATTCATGTCTATTGCGCGAATTCGATCATTTGATGTTATTTTTTGTTGAACAATTTTATTACCTGTTGTTCCAAATACTTCTATGCCGTTTTCTTGTTCCTGCAATTGATGTTACTGAATAAAAACACTTTTTCTCGAACGTTACGAATACTTATTTGACCAACTGTAAATCAGCTTTGGATGATCCTCTCTTCGGAGTCCTTCTTTGCACCGCAGTTTTGAATATTCGCCAAAAATTTTCAATGGAATTGAGGTCAAGTGGTTGACTAGGCCACTGAAGAACACTTTTTTTATCATTTGTCAACCATTACTTTGTAAATTTTGCCGTATATTTGGGGTCATTGACTTATTGAATCAATCACTTGTGCCGGGAGTAGAATTTTATTGAGCTCGGAAGCAGCTTGTTCTACAATACCCACATGTACTTAGAACTATTCATTTTTCCATCAATGACATGGACTTCCCCTACGCCATGGGTAGTAAAACAACCCCACACCGCGATTCTGCCTCCTCCATGCTGTCGGTAGGGATGGTGTTCTAGGGATCATAGGCAGTCCCCATATTTCTCCAAACAAGGCGAGCTTTGTTTAGGCCTAAAAATTTAATTTTACTTTCGTCCAATCTAACATCAATACCCATATAAAATGAATTTTAAACATTTCAGTTGAACTCTTTACAATACACGACAATTGACTGACATCCTCGCAAATCCGACGATAAAATTGAACCCGATTTCGATTTTTAGTAAATAAAACAAAATTACCAAAACCGATACACTCGCTTTGAGCTCCCGTAAGAACTTTCAGTTGAGCAAGTCTGGTCGAAAGGGACTAAGCTTCTCATAAGGAGTTAATTCAATAAAGGCAAGTGAAAGCAAAGACCTAAGGATAAAGGTGTAAGTCTACAATACGGCTTTAGTTTCTACCTATATTTTTACATCTCACTGCGCTCACACACCTCGCCCTGTGCCCCTCTCCCCATGCCCAATGAGGCACAAGGGGCGCTGTTTGTGACCAATTGGGCACCAAAAATTATTTTCCGATCTAACTTTTGTTGCCGAACTAATGCTGCATTGAAGCACATCATGGGTAAATATTCTTACGTTCGTACGGCAACTTGCGTGGGCTTATGATATGCTTGTTCGCAAATGTACAAGTGGAAATGGTATTTTTTAGTTAACCTCAACTAGTACGATTAGAATTGTCAGTTTTGAGTCAAATTAGGGCTGACTAAAGATTTGTTTTACAATTATACAGTATGCATGCTTGCAATTGACATTTATCTACACATTTACACATCAGAAATCAATGCTCACTATTATCTCTCAGAGGACAGCGTTTTAATTTCACTCCAGGATGAAATTTGATCGTGCAACTCGCACTCATAAAAGTCAGTTTTTAACCACTGAGGTGCCGTCATTCCAACGATGTAAATAGCTACCCATCTTCCTGAGTTGGTATTTCTACCTGCAACAACATTCAAACACGGCTTCTCGCCCGATGCTGCACTCTGTACTTCATGTAGCATTTTAAATCGTTTCTCACACAGCGAGTTTGCAGAACGCATTGTGAGATGTAATCCTGTCTCAATTTGAGAAATTCTCGTTCGATTCCTTGCATTTCTGAAGTCCGGCGTGCTCAGCTACTGGTAGATTGGCTGCTCTAGCAAAGGTACGCATGTATTCTCTGGTTCTCGTTTAATATTGTTCCTCACATGCTGTATTTGTGCTACCCTCTCGCCTCTGATGAAGTGTTTTTTTCACGTAGATATAGGGCGTTGCTCTGGAACGTGTTTGGTTTGGGATCGGAGTGAAATAATTTTCACAACTGAACTAAAATATTTCAAAGTGTTGGCGAGTTACGGAGGAAGGAAGATAGCTACGAGGTCAGAGTATTTCGGTGATTAATTTTAATTCTATTCTCATTCGAAGAGCCCAAGCTTCGTGAAATTCAAGAACATGTTTCTTAGAATTGAAATTTTTCTGCATAATCGAATATTTAAACACACACCTTCTCACTTCGTACAGCAATTAAAAATGTCTGTGCGGCTCAGGCTTCAAAATCTCACTCATTTCCCGTGGCACCTTACAAAATTGTTCGGCTCTCAATTGCAAAAGAATCTTTTGAAGCCTCACCGCATCAGATGTGCACCTCATCACGACATCAGTTGTGCACTTCATCACCACATCAGTTGGGCACCTCATCACTGCATCAGTTGTGCACCTCATCACCACATCAGTTGATCACCTAATCAGTTGTGCACCTCATGTTGAAAAAATTGCACTTGAAAATCTCTCTTGGATCGACTGTAAAATTCCTATTTTTGAGTACTTTAATAAACATAAAAAAGCGTAAACATTCTGACGATAGCTAAAACTTCTATTTTATAAAAGTCTTGCTCTGAACTCCAGATGACTGCTTGAGCTAGTGGAGAGTGAGCAACTGAGGAAAATAAATTAAAGTAAAAAGCGTGAAACATCTGCTCCCCACGCAGTATTTATTTATTTATTTATCGAAGCTGCAAAGGAATTATTGTTAATTCCAGATGAGATAGAGTCTATCTTCAATCAAAAAAGATGAACTAACCCCTCAAAAATACTGAAGTGATTTTTTTCCTAGTTATAAATGCCGTAGTGCCTCCTCAGTAGCTCATAATTTATCCCACAGCACTTCCGTACATAATGAAGTACAGAGGCATTTAGTGCTGTCATGCACTAGCAGAAATAAACTTTTATGTACTAGCAGAAAAAAAATACATTCCCGAGCATTATGAGCCTACATAAATGAAAGATGATTTCTCGTTCATAGAGAGCCTGCAGAAATGAAACATAATTTCACATCCTTTATGAGCCTGCAGATATGAAAGGTAATTTCACATCCTTTATGAGCCTGCAGATATGAAAGATGATTTCACGTCCTTTATGAGCCTGCAGAAATGGAAGATGATTTCACGTCCTTTATGAGCCTGCAGAAATGAAAGGTAATTTCTCATCCTTCATGAGCCTGCAGAAATGAAAGGTGATTTCACGTCCATTTTGAGCCTGCAGAAATGACAGGTAGCCTAACGAATGATACGTACATGGGAAACTCTTCACCTATATCGTTGCACTGCAGTTGCACTGCAGTGGGCTCGGGAAAAATGACTGGGAGACTTACCAGGACCAAGCAAAAACAAATGCTCCGAAATGGCACATCTTAATACTTCTAAGCTTTTACACTATCGACGTTTTGAAATTTACACAACGGATCTATAGTGAACATATACATTGATTTGAAGGCTTAGTTTGATTTATGTTCGGCAGCTCTTAGGAGTCGCTATCGTAAATAGATGTTACTTCTCTTTCTCCCTCGTACTCTCTCCAAAAACGTTACAGCTCTCCAACCAGCTGTACACGTCGCAACTCTGTGACGTGGGGCTCATTTTTTTCAGCATTTCCCCACCTTGCTCTCCAAGTCGCTTATTGAAGGCTAGCTTTTAATTATAAAATACTCGAAGGTTAAATAATTATTCAGCTTTTGAGTATTTCGTGCGCACGTGCATAAGTCGGCTCCCTGCACAATTTAAGGCGTCGCTGTGAGAATAAACATCAGTGTGTGCTTTCTACACTGTGTTGTACACCATCCCACTATAGGGCAAATTGTACTCAGCGATGTACAGCAGGCTACCCTAGTGTAAGTTGTACCCTGTATTGTACAGAATGTGATACCAGTACACATTGCACTCTTAGTGTTGCACAGCATGTGACCCCAGCGTACATTGTACACTTGGCTGCACAGTTCTCAAAATTTTATCACTGTTTGCTACATTTTTTCCCTTCCGACCATTCAGGCCCTGAATTACGATGTAATTCAAATTAATTGTATTAATGAATAAATATAAAGCATTTCCTTCGAAGACAAAGATTGCTTCTTGATTCATGCGGTTTTGAATTTGAGCAAAAAAGACTTCAGTTCATCTGGTCCTCCGTTCGGTACCAACATCTTCCAATGTGCCCGCAATATGCGTCAGAAGTGATCAAGCGAATTATGCGAACAGAGTATTTATTCAAGGATGTGTGTTTTTTTCACGAGGGCCGATATTCGTATTCTCTCGGTCGCAGAACCCTTGACAACACTGCCAATATGAAGACCTAGTTTACGGTAAGCAGGTCTGAATAGCATTACTGATTGCCGGATTGTGTCCCTTCTTAAGAACACAAGAGAATCGTTTGTGAAATAGACGACCTTTCCATTACCCAGACGCTTCAATTTGGTCTGTAGTGCAGGCCTCATCGCCTTGCAAATATCTCTTATGCAGGGCGAAGATTTTGTCCCTCTTTCTTTCTGGAAAGAATTATTGAGGTCGTGACACATCTCCCAAGGGCTGCATTCAATAGAGCCAATAATTCTGGCGTCTCCATCCAAAAACCGGTGGGATTCAAAGCGCTTGAGACGCAGCATACCGATGAAGCAAAGGTCGCAATTTCTCCTTTAAAGCGCCAGGCCAGGTCCTCGGAGGGGCTCCAATTTAGCTTGACAGTTGCGTCGTGCTCGCAACCAAGAATATTATTCCAACTACAGTGCGAATCACGAAATGTTGTACAGGGTGTTTTAGGCTGACGAAGCCCACAAGTTTTGTATGTTAAATATAACGTTTAAAATCAACGTTTGGTAATAAAAATCTAGTGTTATTTTGAATGTAGTTTTATAATCTCTCTATTTTAGGTTTCTAATGTTTGAAGTAATACTTTATTCAATATCTGTGTGGACTGAAAAAAGTTGTTACACCCATGATGAGATAGCTCAAGGCACGCTCCTAAACTTGATGTTCACAGATGAGAAAAAAATTGGCAATCAGCAAGTTGTGATCCATCAAAACGACTAAGTATGGGGTTCCTATACTTTGGTTGAAAGTAAGATTGTTACGAGACGTCAAAATACAAAGTCTGTCATGGCTTGGGCAGCTGTGACAGCCACAGGAAGATCTCAGCTGGATTTTGTCCCTTCTGGGGTCAAACTGAACTCAGAACGATACATTTCGCTTATTTTGGAATTAGAGTTATTACCATGGGCTAAAGAACACTTTCAGGGTTTACCATGGAGTCTCCAACAGGATTCAGCACCATCACATTGCTCCAGTCACCCAAACCTGGATTCAGAGGAACATTCCATCTTTCATAAGCAAAAATGTATGGCCAGCAAGGAGCCCCGACCTTAGTCCCTTAGACTTTTCTATCTGGTCCATTTTGGATACAAGGTTCTAAGCTACTCCTCACATTTCTTTCAAGCCCCTCAAAGCCAAACTGCAGAAGGAATGGAAACCAATTCCTCAAGAACAGATACGTGCCGCCTGTGATGCATTTGTACATAGACTTAAAGCCTCAGTCTGTAATAAGGGTGGTCATATAGAATAAATCCTACTTTGTACCATCTACTTCTTATTTACCTTCAAGTTTAAACTTTTCAAGTTAAAATTGCACGTTTGAATTTCCGTAACTCTATCAAAAAGTTCGTTAACATAATTCTAACAAAAACTGTACTGAGCATTGCATGCACGTCAGCACTCGTGAAAAACTTCGAGCAGACCACGTTTCCGAAGACAAATTAGTAACTATAGCTTTGCAATCCATAGCAGCCTGAGGCAAAAATCGTTCATAAGGAAGAGGTTTCCTTGGCGTGAGGTAGCAACAAGTGTTCTGGTCAATTGTTACGACCGCGGAGGTCAGGTGAGTTTGGAAGCTAATGAAACGAACTCCCAGCCAATGACCGAATATGAGATTACCTCCATTATCGAACTCGGAAATAAATCCGAAACGTGCTTATGTATGTTAGCCCGATGGCCTAATTAGGAGGGAATGCAAAACACTTCTAAGCATATAGAGATACTTCCCAGTTAAGTGCAGAATTTATTCGACATACGTATATTTTTCTTTTCATATTACTTGATTATTTGAATCTATGACGTGAGAATTTTTTTTGACTTGTTTGTGCTTCGACATTTTCAAAAGACTGAAATGTTTAGTTAAATTTCGGTGCCATTCCCGAAGAACAATTTCCTTCTTTTTTATTTCTCAAGTATCGCAAATTTTCTTTGCTAAAATCCTTTTTTCAGCATTATGTTACGTATTTCTCGAACGTGAATAGTTATTTTTGCCCCAATAAAGTACAGTGGTTACAGATCCGCAAAATAGTTACTCCTCATAGCTCGTGACGAGTTCACACAATGAACCGATTCATACAGCATATGTGTTATACTGTAAAACACAATTTCACTTTTGTTTCGTCCAGAGTTGAAACCATAATTCCTAGTCTTTATCACTCATTTAAACGAATAAAAATCAATGCTAGAACTAGGTTTTTCATATGAAGCCAATTAATATTCAAAATCGTCAATTTCAATTCAAGGCCGCCAAAAAATACAAGTACAACTAGCACAACCAAAGTGTCATAGGAATAATAGGTATTTCGTGTTGTTTTGCCATGAATTCAGTTAGGAAATAACGTTTGATAGACAGAGACAAAAACCATGCAACTGTGTTATCATATCAATGAGGGTCTCAGAAAGAAGATATTTCCTTAATAACAAATGGTCCTTAGAAAATAAGGAATCTTTGTTTTGATGTATACTAAATAGTGTTCTTCTAAGCAAATCTTTTCAATATTAAAAAAGCAGGTTTTTATTAATTCTATGATCATAATGATTACTTAAAAGTATAATGAACCTGTTCATACCCGATGAATTTCAATTTTAATTACGAGGTGTCGGATTCCATCCGTGACATCTAAGGATGGAACGGATTCCCAAAAGACAATGAAAAGCAGTACAAAAAATCCTCAGTCATACAAACCTTCTTGGTGAATGAAAAACTTAGCTTTGGCATAATTTAAAACAATTGCTTCACTCCCTCTTGTGTCTCCCGGACAAGGGAAGTAATAAGTAGAAAGCTCCGGCCCTGCTGAGAGGCTGAGACAAAGAATGGGCTGAAAAGAGGCTTCTTTTTGAGGTCGGTTGACGGTGCTGTCCTTGGAGATCATACCAACGTTTAGAATGGATATAAATTCAGGGAAATTTCGCCCACTAGCGGAAGATTTTGAGATGTAGCGTTTGATGTCAATATTTTGAAAAGCGCATTTGTAATGCAAGATATACTGAAGAGCGGTGCCAGCATTGCAACAGATGTAAACGGATACTTAAGTAGAAGATTGTTTTCCCGCACCTCACGCAAGAATCACGCTGCTAACCCACGTGTGAATCCTAAGATCACTAATCCTGCCTCTGTTAGTACTTAACGTAGAGCTGTGTTAATGGTATCGATATATCGTAGTATAGCAGCTAAAATGGCAATTCAAGTGGCAGTCGAAGTGGCACCTGAAGTGGCAGTGGAAGAGGTAGCTGAAGTGGCAATTGTGATGATAAAGAGGTAATAGGTAAAATAAGAATTTTTCAGCATTAAATTTTGGACAAATATTTGTGAAAGTTGGAATTTCGGACTAATACTAGAGGTCAAAAATACATTGTTCGCAAAGAGGCTTAGGAAGATTTAGATCGGTGCGTAATGAACATACTTTTCACAAAATATGAAGTAATGCTAGACTATGTACGGAGACGCGAAACACTAACGGTCTCAAATTCCAATATCCTGTGGGGAAGCGGTTGAGCGTAGCGTTTGAGGGTCGAAGGTCTTCAAAAAAATTAATGGGTTCAAGTGCGGGGTAACCGCAACCCCAGCAAGAAGTGTGTAGGCAAAATCGAGTATCGCTTTGTTTGGAAAATCTATTAAGACGTTAAGATGGAATGTTACAAGAAAGTAAGAGGGGTTTGACAGCACCGAAGTTTTGGTTTGTCCAATATAAATGTGTCCAGGAAGACTTTGTCTAGGTGAGGGACTTCTCTCATATGGTGATAGGTCTTTGAGAATAGTAAGGCGTGGTTCATTCGAGACGAGAACTGTTCCGACAAAGAGGGGTAGAACGAATCAGTTTGGGTAGAGATGTCCTCTGAACAAGGTGGCTTAGTTAGCCGATGTGACGTCGTCGCGTACGAATGAAGAAAAGTTATATAACGTCTCGAGTGCTTAGTTAAATACATAGAAGGTACCATAACTTCTGGGGAAGGGTAAGATTTCCTTTTATTTCATTTTGATACAAATGATCATAAAATGTTGAAGAGCAAATATTGAAATTGAAATATGAAACATTAAGCGAACTGTATGTGGACTAAGCTCATGGGCGTTTTTTGTATTTTGTCCATTAGGTGAAGGGCTTGAACGAATGACGTAAAGGATACCTCCAATCATCCGTCGATGGAGCTCCACGTTAGCGCCTGTTCTATCAACTCCCGTGAACTACGTCATCTCCTCACCGCCTCATGAACTAAAATGTTATGACGTTGAACTGAGTGAAAGTGCAAAACTGTCTTCAGATTGAGTCCTAACTAATTATAATTGTTTCAATTGTAATCCTCACTAACTCAATCATTGATCAAGTTTGCTGTGTTGGCTGCGGCCTTGGGGTTTATATACATATATGTATACAGTATACATCCTTAATTCAGCGTCCTCGATCATTAGGCTTCATAGGAGGGTGTGAGGTCATTGTGTCGTAGGTAGCTGATCGATTGTATTGTATTATGTTGAAACCAGCTGGTTGAGTCGTAATGGTTCGTGATCTTGATAACTTTGGGAGCCGATATTAAGATTATTTAAAGGTTAATTTACTGTATGTTGCATGATTATATGGTAACACGTAACACGATTATTATAAACCTGAACGAAGAAAGTTATCGCAAGAACGAGCCGAAGAGAAGCGGTAACTCATCGAGGGTAAATGAGACAGGTGTTTCCTCTCACGTGAGTTCCGATTCGCATTGTTTAATTTGCAATTGTACGCTGGTTTGAGTATTGTAGGATTTCGTTTTGATGACATTTTATAGCATGTTGAGGGAAGGGCCAAAGCCCTCTGCGCGAGCTGTGGTGCTGATGGGGCATGTTGGTCTGTATGTTAATTGATTGATGGGTTATTATTTAGTGATTAGCAATGCATTTGGGTGTTTACGCGTTCATGCCCAAGTCAGCGCCACAGGGAGTAAGGCCCTTCCAACGAAGAGCCTGACGACCCTCGTCTAGTCACATAATTGAAACAGGCAGCTGAAGTGTCAGTCGATCTAGGCGGCTGAAGTGACAGATGAAGGGACAGCTGAAATGGCAATTGAAGTAGGCAGCAGAAGTGACAGCTGGAGTGGCTGCTGAAGTGGCAGTTGAAGCAGGCAGCTGAAGTGACAGCTGAAGTGGTAGCGAAATGGCAGTTGAAGTGGCAGTCGAAGTGGCCAGGGTCAGATTTCCTTCACTGTCAGTCAGATGGACTTAGCTGTTACAGTCAGAGACACTTCACTGTCACAGTCAGAGACACTTCACTGTCACAGTCAGGGACACTTCATTTTTACAGTCAGAGACACTTCACTGTCACGGTCAGAGACACTTCACTGTTACAGTCAGATACACTTCACTGTTACAGTCAGATACACTTCACTGTCACAGTCAGGAACACTTCACTGTTACAGTCAGATACACTTCACTGTCACAGTCAGAGACACTTGTTGTGTATATAATATATACTCTGTACTTCTGGCTCGTTGGGCCGTCGTACTGAGTCACCATTGGGGACGCTCTCACGATAGCTAGAAGCGGTTGAGCACTTGAGCACCTGAGACGATGAATCGGTCGTGGCACTCGGCCTGTTTCGAAAGCTCAGCAAAAGGGGGAAGT
>VOMN01119979.1:0-14738 GCA_014899125.1 Orchestia grillus | reverse complement strand
TTTCCTTTTGCTTTTACTGATATTTTCGAAATTGATACTTTGCGTTTTTATGTAATTTAATCAAGTGTAAGATAACTTTTTGTCTTTGGCATTGCTATTTACAATGTTTACCTTTTTCAAGAGAAGTTAGTCCATTTACGATTCCTTTATTTTTCCTAAAACTACTCTATACTGGTCTTAAAAATGGGAAACTTAATGAAGATTCTCCTTTTGATTCTTTCGTTTTACATTACCTACATCTTAAGTTTTAAAAAACTCATAAACAAAATCATTATTCTGAATTTTTTTATTCATGATCTGCTTCATTTTCTGAATGTTTTATTTGCACATCGACTAGATTTATTGTCCCTTCAGAACATATTACATCCTTAGAGTCTAATCCTTAATCCAATATGAGTGAGACAATATACTCTTTTAAATCATTTTTAGGAGTTATAGCTTTGCTTCATATCTGGCTTTCTTTCTAATATTCAAAATGATNCTTTCTAATATTCTAAAAGATTTTCTCGCCAACATAAGGCTACTATATTTTGAGAAAAGTTTCTAGTTTAGAATACAGTTCAAATTTCTTCTTGTTAAGCAATTACATCTAATTTTACTTTGTTATTTTAGCTGAACTATTGACAAGTAATTCTTCAATATGAGTTGCATAAGAACACTATTAACTTTATGATATTGGGTTAGAAGTCTTCTAGGAATTTTAAACTTTTTTAGTCAATGATGATTTAGTGTATTTTTAAACAGAATATGTATTTTTTTATGGTTCTTGATTATTATGGTTTTGGATCTGCTATTAGATTTTAGATAAGTTATATTTCAATACTTTATTGACATCTTAATTCAACTGTGAAGAACTTTATTTTGTTTTGAATGACATTTTGCTGTTCTATGGATTTGCGGATGGACTGATTTATCTGTTGCCAGATTTAATCTTTTTATTTAATAAGGACTTTTTCTTTTGCAAAAGTTTCTAGAGAACAGATGACTGGAAGTTTAGCTGCTAGGATGCATATTTCAATTTTACATTTAAAGTAGATTATTATTTCTTTAGAATATTGAGCTTTAGAACACAAGATTCAGATGAAGTCTTTTCCATAGACTAAAATTAAAATACTCGAGACTGTTGTTAGAAAGGAGCTCAACTTCGAAATGTACAAAGATAAATTAAATGAAAATATTTAAAAAGATGATTTGTTTATTTAAATTTGAAATTAATTAAATAGATAAGTTATTCAGTTAAATAATTAATTTTAATGAATACAGAGACTTAAATATTTTATTTTACTTCTTCTTAAACTCAAATTAAAACAAAAAATTCATTCATAACTATTGGTAGTAAATTTTTCATCCCATTCCTAAACCTTCCATTTTTTTGCAATTATTGAACGCCCGTATAAAAACTATCCCAAAGGTTTACTGTCCATTTTCATTGTATTCTCATGATTAGTTACGTTTCTGAAGGACTTAGGAATGTATGGAGGAGTCACCTTCTACTTTAATAACTCTTCCCAGTTGAGCTACGAAAAGTATTCACATTTCTTTACTGCCTAGAAAGTCGCCTTAATAGAACGAACCTTTGGACTCTTTTCCAAGAGCAAACTGATAACATCCTTAAAGTCCTGATTAGCCTGAGGACTATTAGAGTATTAGATCTTATCGGTTCTGACCTTTTTCATTACGATATAGGGGTCGTTTTCACTTTAGCCAAAAGGCAGATGTCCACATACAAACTCGTACAGTATTACTCCCATTGACCAAATATCAACCTCAAAGGAGTAGCCTTTCCCGTCTAAAATTTAAGGAGCCATGTAATGAGGAGTTCCTATCATGGTAAAAGTTCGATAAAAGCTTTCTTTTCTTAGAGTCTTAGCTGTTCCTAAGTCAATAAGAAAGGTTTTTCCTGTATAGTCGACAACAGAATTTTAAGGCTTGATATCTCTGTAGATGATGTTGTGCTTATGAAGATGCTCTACCGAAAGGAATAAACATGCAAAGAAATATGTAGCTTTTGCTTTGTTCAGATAGGGCATTTCTCTGATGACATCAAACAGTTATTTTCCCTTGATGTATTACATCAAAAAATAAATGTTTTTCTAGTCATGAAAGGCCTGTGCGAATCCGACTATGTAGGGAAAGACTATTTTGGAAAGGATTCTTTTTTCTTGAATAACACAACTTTCCATTGCTTCCTTCCGAATCTATTGCTTTGAAAGACATTTGATGGCATAGAGGTTTCCTCCGAATGCATCATTCCTGACAAGATAAACTTTTCCGAACTGTCCTTATCCTAACTATTTCAAAAATTGAAATGCCGTCAAGTTAAAAAGGTCCATGTTCTACTTGTCTATGGCTGAAGGGATGTTTTTCTTGGAATATGTCTCAAGAGTAGCAGCACCGATTTTTTTGGCTTAAATCTGCCTCAAAGTTTTGTCAACATCGTCGTAAGAGATATACGCATAATGACCTGTATCATTTTTTACGATAGGGTTTGATAGGACTGACCTTTTCTTATAAGTTTTTTAGCCGAATAAAGCTCCCGGAGATTTTCCATTCATTGTACCTTCCAGATTTATTATGAAACCTGATGGCTCAGACTCTACCAATATGTCGCCCTCATTTGCCTATTTTATTGAAAACTTTGAAATCAAAGTCGTTATTGAGCTTGAATCTAACTTGAAGCAGTCAGATCTCATGATTGCCCATTTTTGAAGATTAAAGAAGAATATATTGTCGAACATTTTGCCAAAAACACCTGAAACATCATTTTTACTTAAAACAGAAGTGCTTGTTTTTTGTTTTGCCACAGCAGTTCCTAACCGTTTGGAATTAGGCTTAAAGCAGCTTTCTCCAAAAGAATCCAAGTCTCTTAAGGTGATTAGATCCTTTCCAGGAATGTCGATATCAACTTAGCCAGTCCAAATAATATAGAACAAATCAGCTGGCATTCCAACATTAAATATTGTCTCTCCTTCATTAAAGTTTATTGGCTTTAGACTTTTAGAAAGTAATTATCTTTGCTTATTTGTTAAGCCGTGAAATATTTGAATTGTATCAATCATTTTCCTATTTTTTTCCAATTCAAAAAGTGCCATTTTCTTTAAACACTCTCTGAGCAAAGCTGGTTTAATAATGAACATTACATTTTTTGGCCCGATAGCTTTAATGGAAGCGGTCCTGGAAGTCCTAAAAAGTAAGGCTAATTCTCCAAATGATTTTCCTGAATCTAAGGTTCTAATATGCTGCCCGTCTATTATAACTTCGACCTACCCCTGCAGAATCAAAAAGAAACAATTTCCAAAATCTCCCTGATCAAAGACATATTATCCTTGGTTAGTTTACCCCAAAATCATTGCTTACAGAATTTCTTAGAGCTCAGGTTGGGAGAGGGTTGAGAAGAAATCATGATTAGAAAGATATTTCAAAGCGAAGGCTCTTTCTTATTATTAAAGTGTATTTCGAATTATGGTGACGTTTTAAGTGATAATGTCGGAGAACTTGGTCGACCTTTTTCTGGGATCGATTAATTGAGTTCTCTTGTGTCTTTCAGTCAATCTGTGGGGTTACTATACCGTTGTATATTCATCGGCAGAAGATTGGCAGCCCATTTCTATGGAAGAAATAATATCGAGAATTATATCGTAAAATAAGTTCTAATCTATAGAGATAAATTAATAAACCTTATAAATTATCTTACCAATACAATTATGGATTGACATTGATGAATTTATATGTTTTCTTTGGTATATTTATAATGGGAAAAATACATGTTAGAAATATAGTAAAAAAGTTGTGCTTCATTTTTCACTTTGACTTGGGCTAATTTTCTAGATCTCCTTTGCAAACTGCTTCTCTGCTTAAATTTTGTTGTCTTAGTTGTCTTAGTCTCCTTAGTCTTATTCTTAGGCTCCAATTTATCTCTTATTAAAAAGGTTTTCCCGGAATTCCTAACTATTTTAGAAAAAATCTACCTCCAAATAGCCAGGAGGCAAATTTAGCCTCATTTCGGGCATCGGATCGCCCTTCTCTTAAGCCAAACATATTTATTCCTAAATTAATAGAGCTGTACTGCCAACTTCTCCCGATCTGTTTTGTTGCCGCCATTATGCTTGAGTTTGATATGCAAGTTTAAGGAAACATCAGAACCGTATATTTTATAGCACCTATCGTAGGGACAAGTATATTTTTTTTCTATTTAAACTGCCAATCTTCTATTTTTTTTTCGATTCTTTAATTTATATAATCTGAAGTAGTCGTCTTGTAAAGTCTGAAATTGCCTAAAAACGTACTTCAATGTCCTTAACTTGGTCCTGAAGACAATTCGTTTTTTCCGACAATTCCTTGATCATGGCAAAACTGATTTAGTTTTTCAGGTAAGTCTTCCAAAATTCCTCATTATAGTTCACGTCGGCTTTAAAATCCGGGAAAATAAGCTCCTAAATAATTTCGAAAATATACTCCTGTTGCCGTTGTATTGTAAGTGGTATCGTCAGTTTATTTATTGACCTTGCAAGCTGCAACCATCATCTTGGCCTTTTCGATCTTGCCTTTGAGCTATTTCTCCTTTTCTGCCAGATCGTTTTCGCCGATATCGTTGGAGGCATCCAACAGATTTTTGAAAAGCATTGTTTATGTTTGTAGTTAATATTATAAATGAAATAATTTAAAGACTTCTAATTTAAGTTGATTTTGAATGGGAAATTCAATCAAAATGTTTCAATAATTTTAAAAATAAAGATATGCTGGTCTTGCTAAGAAAGTTATCAAATTTACCAATTGCCCTGTCTGATTAATGGAACCACTTACTGGCCATCATTTTAGTGTTTCCAGTGTCTCCGATTATTTAAATAGGGTTTTTGTCTTGGCAGGAGTGGGCCTTAAAGTGTCGAAATATCAAACTGTAACGCTCATGCTTTATGTTCTGAGCAGCTAAAATCCTTCAGAAATTTATTATTCTAGCCTGTCCTCCTCAGCCGCCTCAATTCTTTCAGAAAAGCTCATTTTTAATTAGCAAAAATCGAAATTTTCTGACCTCTAGCTCAACATTTACATAAAAGGATTTCCCATCTTTTTGGCTATGATTTCTAGACTTCTCTCTTTGAGTTACTGAGAGTTCTTGGTAGTTGCATTGGTAATGGCTTTGTCCTTGAGGTAGCATGAGGTGATATATCTTCGAGGATTTTCAAAGCATGTTTTTAGAATTTTCCCGAATAAATCCTTTATCATGTAGTACTTGTAGCACTTCCTAGTCATATCGAAGCCGTTGTTCTCAGGATCGAGAACTTCAAGCTCAGCCTTAACGAAATCGCTCTTCTTTTCCTACTCATTCTTAGGAGCTTTCTTGTAGAAAATATTTTTTCTGTTCCTTACATCAATTCCATAATTCTTCTAGTCGAATTCTTTGACATAAAATTGAAGGATCTGCTCAAAGACAACTGCAGCGTTTTCCTATTTCTCAAGCTTCATATGACGAATAGCTGCTAAAAACATGAT
This sequence comes from Orchestia grillus, assembly GCA_014899125.1. Classification (NCBI taxonomy): domain Eukaryota; kingdom Metazoa; phylum Arthropoda; class Malacostraca; order Amphipoda; family Talitridae; genus Orchestia; species Orchestia grillus. The sequence goes on along the minus strand of VOMN01119979.1, from coordinate 9,248 downwards.
AATCATGGCATATGTATTGATTCCGTCTGAAATAAAATTAAAAGTACCTTTGTAAGTCGCGTTAAGGTCCTCAACGCTAAGAAAATACTTCATGATTATGACTAAGAATTTCAAACTTTTGATCTCCTTGAAAATCTGATTGATTTTTCTGGTTGTGTTTATCCCGAGATGACTGCATTTCATGTTGTCACTCTAATGGGTCTCTATGGTAATGTCAACCTAAATGTTCGCTCCTTTATGAGGGCGATTCAGATACTTGGCATACTAACTGATGTCGAACTGGAAAAAGTTCTGATCTAAGTGGAGTAACTGGTTTGTGTCAATATGCATCTTGACAATTGGGATTCGGGCATTTTTGATAAGCTTAAAGTTATTCATGCAGCTGAAAGACTAGAACACTGTGCATAGCCATTCCAAGCTGAACTTAGGCCTTTAGTATTAGGGCACTTGAGAGAAGTAGTTCATTATGCTGCCATCAATTGCTATGTCAATATCACTATTCTTTATCGCGATACCATTGGCACAACTTCCGAATAGCTTTATTGGGATTCCGTAAATCTGAAGAATGAACTTGATTCTTTCGAATGCGATAATTCTGGCAGTGTGATACATGTTGGCCTCATTCGAAATGGTATGAGAACATTCGAAAATGTTGTTGAATATTTTTTTCTAAATAAAATCGTTCAAATAGTTGCTTTTGGAACTCCTTTTACTAATATTCTAATCTAATTTCTAGTAAATTTCAGTTTCGTTGGTTTCGAAACTGTAAATAGAATGTTCTTTTTCATTGAAAAGTTCATTCTTAAACAACATTTTAGATTTTGGCCTTTTCTAAAATTTCTTCAGTGGCGCTTCAAAATCATTGAAGCCCATCTTCATAGTTGTCCCGGCAACGCGCCTTCCATATCCCCGCTTTCGCTTTGAAGCCAGTTTCATTTCATATTCATATTTCCAGAGTCGGTATACAAGCGAATGATAATCCGTCAAGCTTGTTAAAGACTTCTTCAACTTGCACTTAAAAATTCTATTGCAGAAGTCATTCTTCTCGAGTTTGAGCAGAGAGGCTATTTCTTTCTGAAGTTCTTAGAGACAAATTTAGACTCCTTGAATCTTGAGAAAGGAAACTAGCTCCTCAACAGTGGCCTGGTTGAGCTGGAGCAGCTGGAGCTTAGCCTACTCGTTCAAATTTTTCCAATAAAAGCTGAGCTCCTTTTTTCTATTTTTCTCTGAAGAAATTTTAATTTCTTCGTTGCTGCACGTATTGAAGAATACTTCGTGTCTAATGATTCGGACGAGCATATTGCTAAGTTACTCTTTAGTTTTGGCTGATTGGATTTATTAAACGCTTTTAGAAAATGGCTGCCGATTGGCCTTCATATCTTGAATGGGGTTGAATTTTTTGTTGGAGTCTCCGCTGTACATTAGCAAATCGTAGAGTTTCTCAGGGAACTCGATGAGACTGAAGTCGAAGCAGATGGAATCGAAAAACTCGCGCCCATCAGAAGATAGGATCAAACTGTCTAGAATGGTCTGCGATAGAGACAATAATACTTTGGTGGATTTGTTTCCAATGGGCTTTTTGAGTTCGGAAGCGTCTTGTTTGAGTTCCAAAAGACGGAGAGCTTATCGGATGGCTTGGGCCAGTTCGGGAGCCTCAACCTTAACCGCAAGATAGCGGATTTCGAAGGGTAAGCTCTTAAGCCTGATGGATAAGAAAAGAATGTACCAATTTAGGAAATCGCTTTTGTTCTTGAATGAGTCCAGCCTCTTGAAGCGTCCGGTTGCCTCCTAACATTGTTGAGTGATGTTTGAGCCGTATTGTTGATTCTAGTAATGTTAAGACAACTTTCTCATATGCACAACCACAATATATTATTTGGCTAATTTAATAATATGCAATCGTTTAGACTTAGTAGTAACAACCAAACACAGTAATCTTCTCAAATCACAAAACAAAAAACAAAAAATACACCTCTCTGCTTAAGTCATCACAAGCCATGCTCAGCTATGTCATTATCCACAGACTCAACAGGAGGGATATATTTGTACAGTCAATAAATGGCTGCTATCTGTATGATTTTATATTGTTGCCAATCGAATTAATTGTTAGAATTAATATCACTGGCAACAAATTGCATGATTTTGCTATTTTATTATTTAAAAAAGAAAATTTTCGCCAAATTCTTCTGTTTTGTAAGTATTAATGATCTTTTCTTCTGTTGCTTATGATAGCAAAAAGAACAAAAGCAACAATATTTTGGATTGATACTTTACTTAACTATTTTCGTTCTATAAAAAAAACAGTATTTATTAGATTATTTAACTTATTTAGATTGATTATGCATTAAAAAGTTGGCTGGATGAAAGTATCACAGCAAAAAGAATATAAAACAAAAAAAACTTTTTTTTATTTGTATCTAAATTGATTGGCTGGAATAAAAGTAGATTAAAACAAATATCAATGTGACTTTTGTGGATTTATGATAATTTAATATCAAAACATATAATTTAACTAAAATTAGTCAATTTTAGAAGCATTTCTTTAAATAATAATATTTATAGTTTCACTTATTAGTTAATTGATTGAGCAGCAAATCAAACTAATCAACCAAATCTAAATAATGTCTTTCCTGTATTTCGGAAACACTCCTGCCTCCGTCCCGCCTGTCTTTGATACTACTCCCTGCATGAAGGAGATGCTCAACTATGAGGACTGCGTATTCGAGTACAAATCATACAATAACCCAACTAATTTAGTGCCAATGTTCCCCATTACTAAGTATTCCATCCCCAATGGCCAACCATGTGGCCAAGAATACTCACAGATGGTATGCTCGTACAGTACAAACCTGATGATCTTTACTATCAAACACCCATCGATTACCAGAATCTGAGGCCTTTGACAAAAAAAAATAAGCAATTTTTGTGGGAATGTGAATAGTAAAGGTTTGTGTTCAAGGCTTGCCTTAGAAAGCTCTCATCTCTGAGGAGGACGAACAAGCACACCAGTTGGGACACTGCTCCTGTCTCCAACTTGCAACTCACTTGATTTAAGTAAACAAAAAAAGATTGAATTGTTTCGGGGCCTTACGGCACCCTCCTCTTTATACAATTTTGTTGTTATATTGATTAAGAATAGAATAATAAGATCTAAATAATGATAGTTTGAATCAAAGGTTTAATTTGTTCCAGTTGCCCCAATCTTTTCTTGCTTAATTCAATGATGAACTATCTGTCTTCAATATTTTTGTTCAATGTAACCTGCTTAAATTGCTCTAAGAAATTCATTCCCAATAGATTGACATTATGATAAGGATGAGATTTAGATTCTTTATTAGGATTCAAGCATTGTATTTATATTTTTTAACTTCCAATTTGATAAGGCATATCCGCAAGAAATGGTTGAAGGTTCTTTTTATCACTGTTGTAATCTATCTTATGAATATAGCATAAAGCTCTCCAAGTTAAAGTATTAATTGGAGACCCTGTATTGATAAGAAAATGAGCGTTGTAAAATTTATTGATTTGGGATCTTAGTTGGAATTGATAAAAATAATCGACGCATTTTTCTCATTATAACGCCTTGATACACTCTGTTTCAATATATCTTCTTAATTTTTCTCGCAGGCTGATAAATAATTTACACTAAGTCTCAGTGAAACCTCTCTATCAAGGCATTTTTAAGGAAATCATTAATTAGAATTCCATTGGTCCAGCATCCACAACTAAGACACTCCTAAATAGCAAGGTTACTACTTTGACAAACTTATTGTAAATGTAAGTTTTTGAAGAACGCTGAGCATTGCTATTGTAAATGTTATAAATAAAAAAAGATATTTGTTTTGATTGGAATTTATTAAATAAAATTTGAAATCTGTAAATAATTCTGATGACCTGTCATTTCCGACCCAATGGCCTGGGTCTATAGAAAGGGATAAAAAAGATTAAAGATCAGGCACATATATAGTTTCATCAATATTTCGTATAATCAATACTGTCTATCGATCAAAAATCCAGAAAGCTAAATAAACTCAAATAAACCATCTTATCAATCAAAAAGTTTATTTCTACTTTGATTGGATGTTAGTTACATTAATAAAAGACTCGAAATGTTATCCTATTTTCTTTCAATAAGTCCTTTTTGTCTTAAGTGGATGATGGTTCATATTAAATTCATTAAAAGATGTATCTGCATGCCAATCACTTATTTGATTGGTTTAAAGTCAACTACAAAACATGTCATCTTGTCTTAGCTTGTGAATTTTTTTGAATAAAATTTCCAACATTCATTTGTGTATCATAATAGAATATATCTATAAAGCCATTCAGTTAGCAAAGCTTATAATTCTCTTTATTTCCTTTATGCCTTTTAGGTCTCTCTTGGAATATTTCTTCATCATACCTTTGTTCTTGTTTTCTTGATATGTTAGTCTTGATCAGCAGCTGCTTTCATCAAAGCCTTGTTGTACAGGAGCTCAAGAGTGTTCATCTTTTTTCTGTTTTTTTTGTCATCTTTGTCCTTCATCTGATCCTTGAGGATGTCTTCGTGTTGCTTGTAGACGGTCTTGAGATACTCAGCCTTGTTCTTTTCGTTCTCAAAAAAGTTTGAAGTGTCTTCCTGCCAAACTTCAGCTTGTCGCTCATCGATCTTCTTTTCCTCCAATTCTTTGAGCCGCTTTTCTTCGACCTGTTTGGCCAGGTAGTTACGCATCTGCTCCTTATTCATGTCCTGTTTTCGCCTTCTTCTTTCTTCCTACTCTTTCTCTTTCTAGAGCTGGTTCTCGATGTGCTTGAGCATCTTTTCGTCTTACTGCCTGATCTGTTCCTTTTGATCCTTGATGACAGAGTCAGCGAAAGATGCCATAACTGCCTTGATTTTATTCTCTCGTTCTTTCTTTTCGTTATCCCGTTTCTGTTCCAGCTCATCTTGAAGTCTAGCGTATTCTTCCTGAGTTCTGATATCCTAAAAAGTAAAATATTAATTACCTAAAGCCTTTCGCGCTCTGCCTACTCTTTGAGTCTTTTTTCATTTTCTTCGTTTTCGGCCATAACTTCTTTGAATCTATCAAGTTCCTTTTGTTTGCGATCTCTCATTTCCTTTTCTTCCAAACTGATTTCTTCCTTAATTTTGGTGACCAACATCTTGTCAAGCTAGTCTTATTTCTTCTTTTCAATCTTCTTGCGTTTAGACTCATCCTTGACCTGCTTGTCTCTCATTTTCTTTTCCAGTTCAATCTTTCGTTTGTATTACTCCTTCTTTTATTGCTATCTTTCATCGTACAGCTTGGCCTGTTATCCTTGAAGCTGGAAGTACTCTTGGGTTTCTTTGTCCTATCTTTCTTTCTTCCTCCTCTTTTCTTACATTTGCTTGTCAAGCTCTTTCTTGATCTTTTTCTTGAATTATTATTCTCTCATTCTTTCGAGCTCTTTTTATTTTTTGAAGAGCTCTGTGTCGAATTTCACCAGTGTAGCCCATTCATCGTCATCATCTCCTTCAACCTGATACACTGACTTTGATGCGATTGAACTTGTTTATGACTGCGAACTTCGAGAAGATCTAGAAACCTGACTTTTCACGTTAGATTTCTGGGAAGCTTGGGAAGGCGCCTGACTTCTCTTTTCATCTTGGGCATTTCGTTCAGCTATTTCTTTTCTGGAAGATACTGATCCTCCTCTAGAAGATGGAGCCTTTTAACTTTGGCTGGTACGTTTGTACTCATCAACGGCTTTAGATACCTGTTACTTTAACTGCTTAAGTGATTTCTCAGTGACCTTTTCTTTGCTGAAATAATCAGCTACGATTTCTTAGATGATTCTTTTGATTTTGGGATTTCCCTTGGAGAAATCCTTGTGAAATTTATCAGTAATCATTTGTCTTAACTGTTATCTTTGCTGGATAGCCTGCGCTTTCTCAATGGCTGAGTGTAGCTTTCCACTTTTCTTGGAGCCTTGAGACCTTGCATCGTCTTGTATGGTTGACATTACTTTTAAGAAGTTATATATTTTAGTGATTAATGTTAAAAAATTTTATTTCTTGACTTGATCTATCCAAAATAGAATAAATATTTCACTGATAAATATCTCACTGACAATTTTTAATCAATAAATTTAAAATTATTTACTGTGTGTAGTAAATCTAAAGTACTGTAAAAAGAAATTCTCTTTTTAGAAGCTGAATGATAACTTTTATGTTTTATTTTTCTTATCAAAAAAAAATATTTTGTCAAAAAAGATGCTCTTACTTTACAAAAAAAAATAAAGATTTATGATTGATAACTAAACTTTACACAGATCAACAAAATATATTTTTAACAGATTTAAGATTTTAAGATCCTTTGAAGGTTATAACTTAAGCACAGCTCAAAATTTACTTTATGGTAAAAGATTACAATCATTTGCATTAGTATTTTTTTGTTAAGAAGAGAANTATATTTTTAAAACAAAAAAAATAGAGAATTTGTATTGGATATATAGTAAAAAAATGAATATTATATTAATTAATTTATATCAAAAACATGGCTGGTGGACCTTAAACAAGAGCTAAGAAGAACGCAACGATTGAAAAATTGTACGAGATCTTCGGGAACCATAAGCAAATCATCATCGCCAACTTCACGAATGTTGGCTCTGCCCAGATTCAGCAAATCAGAAGAACCCTCAGAGCCTACAACGGTACTCTAGTCATCTCCAAAAACACCCTCATCAAGAAAATCATCAGGATGAGAACCGAAGGTATCGACCAAGAAGAGTTCAAGCACCTCGAGCAGGAGCATGGAGGCGTTATCCCCGAACTAGCAGCTCTCATTCCTGTCTTGAAGGACAAGGTCGCTCTCATCTTCTGTGACGCTCCTGTTTTCACTCTCAAGCAGAAAATTGAGGCTAACAAGGTGCCCACTGAGGCTAGAGTAGGAGTTCTGTCTCCCGTCGACTACTCCGTTCCCGCAGGAGCCACTGGATTGGACCCCTCCCAGATCAACTTCTTCCACGCCCTCAACATCTCTACTAAGATCGTCAAGGGACAGATCGAAATCACTAAGGACTTCAAGGTGTGTACCATCGGCAAGAAGGTCAAGGCCTCCGAAGCTGCCCTGCTCAAGAAGCTCAACATGAAGCCCTTCGAATACGGAATGAGGATTACTGGCTGCTATGACAATGGTAACATCCTCCCCGAAGCTGTCATCAACATTGATCCCGAAGCTCTTCTTGTCAAGTTCCAGGCTGGTATCAGAAACGTAGCCGGTCTGTCTCTGTCAGCTGGATATCCCATTGAAGCCACCGTGCCAATCATCATCGCTAACTCATTCAAAAACATTGCCGCCATCTCTCTCGAATCAGGGTATTATTTTGACTTATAAGTTTAGATTCAAGATTAAGGAGCTCGATCTCCTTGCTTCAGGACCCGCTGTCTAAGAAGCTCCCGTAAAAAAATAGGCACCTCAGAAAGATACTGGAAAAGGTAAAAAGGCCCCAGTCGAGGAACCCAAGGAAGAGGAAGAAGACGAAGGTATGGGTGGTCTCTTCGACTGAGTCGTATCTTCAATTTAGTGATCATTGTAGCCTATTTAAACTATTTCAAATAATTACTTTTCAAGCTAGATGAAGATTTTATTGCATTGCCATATTTCTATTTTGCGTTACTTTTACATAAATTACGCTAAGTAGGCCTTAGTGTTCTTTTTCAGCTAATTTGAGAAGTTATCATTTTTAAAACAAATATTCTAATCTAACTAACTAAGCCGAATGGAAGCAGGGCAGTCTAGTTTAAGGGATTTCGATGTCCTCAATAAACTCGGAGAAGGAGCCTTCGGGCAAGTGTTCAAAGTAAAGCGCAAAAAAGATGGAAAGTAATACGCTCTCAAAAAAGTAATCTTCATTATAAATAAATAATCAGGTTAAAATCGGATCTATGAAAGAGAAGGAAAGAGAAAACGCTTTGAACGAAATCAGAATTCTAGCCTCATACGATGGAGAATATATCATTGGGTATAAGGAGGCTTTCTATGATGAAACCTCAGCTGCCCTTTGCGTAGTTATGGAATTCGCCTCACAAGGAGATATTCTAAAGAAAAATCAAGGACACCTAAAGGCGAGGACTAAGTACAAAGAAGAGTAGATATGGAAAGCCCTCGTACACATGACCAAGGGTCTGAAGAGTCTTCACGATATGAAGATTCTGCATCGAGATATGAAATGCGCCAATATTTTTATCACTGCAGACGGTACCTACAAGCTTGGAGATCTCAATGTCTCAAAAGTGCTCAAAAAAGACCTTGCTAGCACCCAAACAGGTACCCCCTATTATGCCAGTCCTGAAGTGTGGAAGGATAAACCATATGGAGTCAAAAGCGATATGTGGTCGTTAGGCTGTGTCCTATACGAAATGTGTGCGTTACGCCCTCCTTTCACAGCAACTGACCTTCAAGGCTTATATCGTAAAGTCATTGCAGGTCATTTTTAACGAATTCCTTTAGTATACTCAAATGACCTGGCCTCTGTAATAGGCTCTTTACTCAAAGTTGATCCTTTAAAGAGGCCATCTACTGAGGCGCTTTTGGCTAATCCCATAGTTCACAAAAAATATGATGGAACCATAGATTAATAGATCGATAACTAATAATGTGATGAGTTGTTGAAGACTATGAAGTTCAACCCAAAGGACCTGAAAGGTTTAAGAAAAATTTTACCCAAATCAAATTATGAAGAAAAAAATGTCCTTTAAAAGAAATTGTAGGTTGACGAATTCAGAAAAGGAATAAGCAGTGTAAAAAACAGTCGTAAGTAGCCCAGTAGCGGGAACGATATCAGTGGCTAAGCCATCAAGAGAAATGATAGCGGCAAGAAGCTATCAATGTAACAGAGTGATCGCAAGTTAGAAGAGTTTTTATAAAGACGCAAGAAACTGTAAGAAGAAGAACGACTACGCAAACTGAAAGTCCAAAATGAGCAAAAGTAGGAAATGATAAAAAAGCGAGAGCGAGTTTTGTCAGCATGTGGTGTGAGACAGCCCTACAACTACAATATCTACGAATCTCCACGGATAGCAGTACACAAGAAGTCGGATGACCAAACCAGTGCAATGGGCAGCGCTAGAGTTACCCGAAAAGATTAATACGACAATCAACCCCAAAAAAGAGGAAGTGTTGGCAATATAAATACTCCTGGGATGAAGCTGCCTCCAAAGCCACAGGGCCAGAATGGGGGCATAAATTACCGGCTTCCTCCTAAGCCCTCTTACGGACATAACCCTA
>VOMN01119963.1:0-15396 GCA_014899125.1 Orchestia grillus | reverse complement strand
TTGTTTCCGCGGACCCCTCAGGTTTTGCGGACCCCTTAGGTTTTGCGGACCCCTCAGGTTTCGCGGACCCTTTTGTTTCCGCGGACCCCTCAGGTTTCGCGGACCCCTTAGGTTCCGCAAAAAGTCTTTAAGCTTTCTGCAAGACCAAGTGACATAAGATAAGGCACTTTGACTTTTTATTAATATCATAAACGCTATATAACCAAATGAGTACAATATAGTCTCGGTTATTGTTATCTTGTAATACAGGCATCATCATCATACAGGCATATTTGTCACGGATTCAAAACTCCTAATTGGCGAAAAATACACGTAAGCGCCGAAATTCAAATGAAAATAACATGTCAAAATGGCACACGAAAGAATGTGCTGACGGTTGACGAATATTAATGCGCATGCACTGTGCGTGTCATTCAATGAATCTCAAATTAATAATATACAACGACTCCAAAATTCGTGGATCAAAGTTAACTGAGTAAGAATTTATAATTTTTCATCGTCGATTTTCAATGATTTCATCCCATGAAGAAGAGAAATGTTGCCTTATACTAAAATGCGAAAGAGAACTTAAAATTCGACCTTTTGAATAGCTCCCTCCAGGATGTCCAGCGGCACTTATGAACAGCGCTCGATGGGCTGCACCCTCGTGTTCTGATGCACAATGCGCACGACTGATATTTGATTCAGGGAAAGATGCGAACCTTTGAGAAGTGCATCCCCGAGACAAAAAATGAGCCAATTATGCTTGTTTCGATGCAATAAAAGTTTGCTTCGCAGATTTCGTTGAGAGACAGAGCCAAGGGTCGAAATGATCGAACTAAATGAGTTTAAGATTTCTCTTTGGCATTCCCATCTTTTTGAATTAACTACTCGAAAAAGATGCGTTCAATTTCATCTAAAGTGCCATGTAACTTCTTACATTTGACCAGCGTAGCGCACGGCACCTAAGGCAAAAAAGCCAACGAAGCTTGCGTTACTCGGTGCTGCGGGTGATGGTGTTGCTGGGGTCTGCATGTGGGATCATCTCTCTCTTCCTCTCACACGTATTATCATACTCTCATGTTCTCATACTCTCATACTCTCATATTCTCCTACTCTTATGTTCTCATACTCTCACATTCTCATACTCTCATATTCTCATACTCTCACATTCTCATACTCTCATATTCTCATACTCTCATACTCTCATACTCTCCTACTCTCACATTCTCATACTCTCACATTCTCATACTCTCATACTCTCCTACTCTCACATTCTCATACTCTCACATTCTCATACTCTCATACTCTCCTACTCTCACATTCTCATACTCTCACATTCTCATACTCTCATACTCTCCTACTCTCACATTCTCATACTCTCACATTCTCATACTCTCCTACTCTCACATTCTCATACTCTCGTGTTCTCCTACTCTCACATTCTCATGTTCTCATGAGTTGGTGCGGCCAGCTGCTCAGTACCGGGCTTCACTGCCGTGATCATCCGCGATGCCAGACGCAATTTTTACCAGGGATTCCTCTGGCACAATCACCAATACGAGCTCATTATTTTACTGATCTTCTTTGGAAATTAAATGCGCCTGTTGCTCTTCAGGAGTCTAGCCTGGGTGGAAAGGAACCTCAGGCTCAGGATGGCAATTATTTGAAGAATAAAAATATCTTCAGGCATCGAATCAGGACGACAATTATTTGAAGGATAAAAATATCTACAGGCATCGAATAAAATAACATGGATGGTAATTCAGAATATACGCATTATCGTCAGCCCTGAATAGTCTATGTCTTTTATTTCTGAATAGTCTAGTAGTACAAGAATCTAATAAAAATCTCAAAGGGAGAAGGAAATTCAACGGATATCGGTGAAAAAAGTATAGTCATTAATGGAATTGCCATTGAATTTCAGGATGTTATTGCGATCATTGAATATGTTGAAGAGTGATTGATAAATAACTACTGCGAGGCATTAATTATTATCATTACTAGTGATTCCCGATCACACAATATCAAGTTATTATTAATGTGAACACAGCGAATTAACTAAACACTAAACCCAACAACCCAACAAATGGGTGGGGAAATTAGCTGTCACTCGACACTCAAGATGAGTGCGCTAGTCGAGGCTTTACGGTGCGACGGCAAACAATGAAAAAATATACACAAATATCTTCTTTATTTATAGAGAGACATATATATATATAGTATGTATGAAATTTTTTATCGTTGAGCAAAATTGTCTTGACTTGTTTCTCGACAGTACATGTGGTTGTGGCGAGTACGCACGGTGTGTTCTATGACCTTACTGAGGTGGCGTCTCCAATACGACGGCTGTGGTAATCTCTAGAAGCTTGAGGACTAGTTTATACGCACGCTAGTCCGGACATTACAAAATACCGCGTTTTTTTGGTTCACTGTAAGTCATTTTGCTCGGCCGTATGGAACATTTTACAACGTATAATACCTTGTGTACTTGACCTCTGCATTTATATGCATGTGCCTTCATATATCTTGAACGAAGCGCAAGTTTTCTTCATTAACAATTTAAGACGTGTGAATTATTTTTATGAGATGACTGCTGCTATTATTTTTACAACATGACAGCTGCTAATATTTTACGATATATAGACAACTCACAATCGTACGTACCTGAGCCCTGAACAACTTCCATTTGTACGCACCTGCGTACCGAACAACTTAAATTTGTACATACGTACCTGCGTACTGAATAATTCACAATGGCACGTACCTGCGTACTGAACCAACGACACGCTCGTCACTTCCACTTCTTTATTGACTGTGTATCATTTTTAAAGGGTATTCAATGCTCTTTGCCCACTGCTTGGTCCTCCTTGAAACCCGAGCCGAGGTCTCAGATCATCTATCATTCACTAGATGTTGACATAGGCCCAACCTCGGGTGCTTTACCTTGGCTATTGCCATGTCAAGGCGCGCCCTCTTCTAGGATTGACTTTGAATTCCCGAGAAATGTTGGATAAAGATTGACGTGTCGTCTGGTCGACGCGTCAGCACGCGGAAGTTAACGAGGCAAGAAAATCGTGTTTTAGCAGGCGTGGGTACGCCTGAAATGATTGGGGCATGAAGGATATTTTAAGCTTTGGCATGTTTGTGTGCATGAAAGTTGCATGAATGTTTGAAATACGTATTTCTCTGGGGAAAAGATGTATTAATGTTCGAAATACATATTTCTCTGCTAAAAGATGTACTAATGTTTGGAATACATATTTATTTGGGTAAAAGACGTATTAATATTAGAAATACATATTTCTCTGCAGAACAGATGCATTAGTGTTTGAAATGTTTGAATGTATGAAAGGGCATTAGAGTGTGAAATGCATACTTTGGGTATATGAAATATCTATTTATGTGTGAGATGTATTTGCTGGAAGTATGAGAGATGTATTGATGTGTGAAACGTAAGCAAATGTAATCCTATTGCGTAAATTAATTGCAAAAAGAATTCAAGTTATTCCTTATCACATTTTCCCTTATTTGTAGTCCATGTCCAAAATTTACTTCATAAAAATCAATTCGTTTTTTTTTCATGCAAAATTGTGAAGTTAAAAATACTTAACGAAATGCTTTGCTGAAGAGCCTCCGCTGTGCAAATGCCAACCTTTGTTCGAGTGTGGGGTTGTATTTTTTGTAGAGGTGATTTTTTTTCCTTTCTGACGTAATCCATCTCTCTGTCCAGCTGGATGACGTATTGCATCTCTCTGTCCAGCTGGATGACATATTGCATCTCTCTGTCCAGCTGGATGACGTATTCCTTCTCTCTGTCCAGCTGGATGACGTATTGCATCTCTCTGTCCTGCTGGATGACGTATTGCATCTCTCTATCCAGCTGGATGACGTATTGCATCTCATTGTCCAGCTGGATGACGTATTCCATCTCTCTGTCCAGCTGGATGGCGTATTCCATCTCTCTGTCCTGCTGGATGGCGTATTTCATCTCTCTGTCCAGCTGCATGACGCATTGCTTTTCTCTGTCCAGCTGGATGACGTATTGCTTTTCTCTGTCCAGCTGGATGACGTATTGCTTTTCTCTGTCCAGCTGGATGACGTATTGCATTTCTTTGTACTGCTGGATCGGATGAGCCTTAGAACAAAATATTCTCCAATTATAGGTCGAAATTCATAACTTTGTTGAATTTATAAACCACATTTGTTGATAACGGGGTTAAATTGTACATTTAAAAGCTCAGTACAAAAGTCTTTCATTGTTATCAGTACGTGCACTTCGAGCATAGCAATCAACGCTCTATAGCTGAACTAAAAATCTAGACCGATAAGATAGACGGAGCAACCAAATCAGAACACAATCCATAAAGTAAACGCTATAGTGAAGACGAAAATAGAAATAGCTGACTCTTGCTGTTATCTTGCCCTTGTTGCCCTAATTGTCTTACATTCTCTGGCTGGCAACATTTTTTGGCTTGCGGCATCGACTCTACATATTCACAATTTCCCGTCGCCAACAACCAAAGAAAAATCCCTGCGACGTGTGAGCAGGTGCTTGAACTTGTGATAAGAATTTTACCCCCCTCATTGCCGTGTTTTTAGCGAATATTCGAAAAAGCTGGAAAATCGAAAAGTGCTGACGAAGAACATCAGGTGTTAGATGGCGTGATTGCCGGAGAAACCAATTAGAAAAAAATCCCTGGGAAAACGGTAGCGTTTCATTCAGTTACCAGGGATTGGTTTTTCTTTTGGTCAAGCGTTTTTTTAGATTCATTAAATCTATCGGTTTTAGAAATGGCGTAAAACGTGCTGTTATGATTTGGCGTACTTCAATTTTTCCACTAAAATTAACTTTCTTATTCTGTAGCTTACTATAATTAAGTATATAATAATGGATACACACCAGTGATCAGTAATTCCATGCGTCCAAACTAAAAATGAAATTCCATGATTAATGATTAAATAATGTGATAGCTCAATTAGTGTTGACTTGTCATCATGCTTTGGATATTGTGCACAGTATGCGAGCGCAACATTCTAGCGCAATATTCTAGGGCGGTTTGCATTAACGTCGGAAGTAAACACAAGCACATGACAATGTAGCACTTCAGCTGTGCATCGTCATCGTCAAGATTGCATTATTCATTCAATTACTATATTAGCTACTTATTATACTATTTTTATCATCGTATTCGTGTGTACAAAAGACTTTACCTGTCTCTGCTATACATAGAAGCGTGGGTCCTCTCCCCCCCCCCCTCGGCGCGTGGAGTGCTGGGGAGGGGCCCGGGATCAAAATGAAAATCGAAAGAAAATCGTAACTGAAATAAGTCGAATAAAACACGGAGTTGAAAAGAAAATCGAGAGAAACACAAAGTAAAAAAGTTTAAAGAAACTCAGCATCAATAAAAAAAGTTAAAGTCGAAAGAAATGCGAGATCAAAACGGAAGTCGAAATAAAAACAAAATCAAAAAGAAAAGTCGAAGCAGCACAAAAAATAACCCGGAAACGAAAAGAAGTCTTGAAAAAATGCCGACTCACAATGGTTCGTACCTGTTTACTGAACTGAAAGAAACACCACAAAATTGAAGAAGAAAGTCGAGAAAACAGAGCTGCACTTGAGAAACCACCTGCTGTGGGACTGGTGTCACTGCCACCCGCGCTGCATCGAGAACTTCAGAGAGCAGAATTTCGAGTTTCAGGTTCGAATCTTCCCTTGCAGTTCCCATCCACTTTCCCATGCGGCGCGTCTGGTGCTAGAAGCAAGAAAGCCGTCAGTCTCGCTTCCATTCGTGTGAAAATTGTCGTGTGAAGTCATACTGCAGGTTATTCCTTGAATGCATCGTTCTCCGGTGCTGGAACTCTTATGGATTATTTTTAGCTCTATAAAAATTGTTATTTATTGTATTATTGTTGTCAGTTGGATCATGAATAATGTCTGTTACGTTTTTATAGTTGAGAAGCCAATATACATCCCCAACCAACCTACCCTTTATCTGCACGATAAAGTCAATGTCCACACCACCTAGCCAATATCCACACAACCTAGTCAATGTCCACACGACCTAACCAATATTCATACAACCTAGTCAATGTCCACACGACCTAGCCAATATTCCCTTCCATTTGTATTCGCAAGATTGACAACCATTTCACTCTACGCTGCCGTGCTTGCAACACCATTACAAGCTCGTGCGACTACAATAGGCGAGACTGTTTGGAAAACAATTCTGATTCTAAAATGAGAGTCATTTTTCCAGTAAGTCACCGTGAGCACGGATCGGACCTCTGACGTAAAGTATATAGAGCCTATGTCATGAATATCAAGTGATTTCAACTGGAGGGGTTTCTACTTTCTAACTTTTTCCACCATTTCATGGTCTTTCGACGACCAACAAAGCCATTTTCAAAACAGTTTTATGCATATTTCGGTCATTTTTCTTTAGTCTCAAGTCTTTCAATAGCTGAAAAAGGCAATTTAAATGTAACGTTGTGCTTATTTAGGCATTTTTTCACTTTTCTGTGGCGTCTCAATAGCCGAGAGGTTGATTTCAACCCGATAGTGTGCATACTTCGACCGCGTTGACTATGCTTCCGAGATTTTTAGGGAACTTAGGAATACTTTGATGTTGAACCTGTGCCACACTCACCTGTGCCACTGATGTTGAACCTGTGCCACCCGACCCATTCTACCGTGTCCCACCATTTTATTCGTTTCCCTAATCTGTAGCCATTTCACGCGGCAGCTTAGGGGTATTTACGTACATTTGCATGCGAATGAGGCCTTCCAGGCAAGTGCGCGGGTGAGCTAGTGGCTGTCGGGGAGACTTTATTTGTGAGCAGGAGCCCTGCGAAAACTGTATGAAGTGCGATTTACGTCGACTTAAAAAGCATATGAGGTGCGTTTGAATTCGATTTAAAAAGCATTTGAAGTGAGTTTCACATTAACTTAAAAAGAAGATATGAAAAGCGAATTAATTCGACTTGAAAAGCTTACGAATTACGTGCTACTTCGGCTTAAAAAGCAGACGAAATGCAAGTTAGCACCGCGTGAAAACAACCCAGTAGAAACTATAGCGACTTGAAAAGAGCACGGAGTGTGTTTACACGCAACTTGGAAAGCACCAGACGTACAGTAGGTACGTCCACTGTGACGTACAGTAGGTACGTCCACTGTGACGTACAGTAGGTACGTGACATACGCCACAGCCCTGGGCGTTTGAGCGAGTGCATCATGCGGAGAACGGATCACATCTGTGACGCGCTACGTCCTCGTTAGGAGCAACTGACGTGGGAAGCCATCTCGCGAGGCGCCTCGAAGGGAAAAAAGGTAAATGGAACGAAATAAGAGGTGTTCGCAATTGGCCAAGAAAGAAGAGGTTAAATGCCCGGTACCTCTCCTGCGACACCGCCTCGACGCGTCACAAATTAAGGAGACATGACAGTCTCACGCGTTTTCTAAGACGGTCAATTCAACGGACGTGTTTAAAGGAGGCGCTGTGACGCGTAAGAAGAAGAAGAAGAGGTCAATGTTCGTCTGGGCTGCACCAAAGCGTGACATGAATGGATCAAGCGGAGGAGCCGTGTATTTATTTATCGAGTGCAGTTTTTAACGCTAGTGAATCCAATGTACGTAGTCGTCCCCCCGCATAAAGCGTTAGATCGGTTTTAGCGAACAACCGCTCTATCATCTCATTCACTTTGTATAACAAGCTCTGTTTGCTTTTTAAAACGCAGGTACTTTCCGTGCTATTTGATGTTTGTTCTAGATGATACCACTCTACGCGGGAGACAGCTGTGGAGTGGTTGCTTACTGGGGCTGATATAGCGCTCTATGTGGGAGACGACTAAATTTCTAGTGTGTCGTGCACACGTACAGACTTATATGTATTTATTTGCATATTTTTATCTGTGGTGCTTTTTTAAAGATAAGGGGCCGTATGTGTGTATTTATATACAAAGTATATGTGTATCCTCGAACTTGAGTTAAGTCTATTCATAATTTTTGATAATGTACCTCATCATTAAGGTAATAAAGCCATAAGTAAGTCAAAGAGACATTTTACCTACGGCGATAACAACTATGTACAATCGTTTTTTTATCGTATAATTTTTGCCAAATATCTACTTGTATAATTAACAATAGTACCAGTTATGGAATAATTGCAGCGGTAAACCTAATACAATCATTATTAATTCTGTATTTTAACCCCAAATCCTTACAATTATTGAACTCTTTAAGTCCAAAAAAAGACACAGGAGAGGCGCCATTGGCAACACCCGTGTTAAAAACAAACGTTACAATCACATGAGTGGTGAGAACACATATTCTTCAGATGAAAAAAGGTATCTATGTAATTTAAACACACCAAGAAATGTTCAGATACGCGAGTTTGGGTTTATTTTCTGAAATATCTTGGGATTTCCTGAAATATCCCGCAATGCAAAATCCTTATGAAACTTGAAGGGCTCTTTCAAAGAGCTCGTCGAACTTGGAATTAATTAAAGAGTGCAAACATTTCTGCAGTGCCACCTTAAAATTTACGTAGAACAAATGTGTAACGTTTTTTTCTCTTAATTTTCAAAGGAAAATGGGACAAAGGAGCATTATTGTTTTAATAATGATCTGCATTAAAGGAAGCAACCCGCAATTAGCTTTCGCAAAGTGGGGTCTTCTAAACTTCTAATTTAAAAGTTAGGGAAGATTTTCCTTCGCCTTAACTTTAAATTTAACCATTCTTGAACATCATAATGATAATGAGAAACATATGATTCTTCTCTCTTCCTGATTTCCAAACAATTCTTGTGAATTCCACAACGTATCCTTCAAATTGACGGCCCCGAAGATGACCTTGTCCAAATTCCTACCGCACGATGAACACTGCAAACGTTTAGGAAACAACAGCTCACCTGGACTGCCCCTGATCTATGTACTATTTATATGAGGCCAGTCGTGCCGTACCTGCGTGCAGCACACCACGTGCCTCCTCAGGTGTCCGCTCGTGACTTGTATATATACACGCAAGCTCGCAATGCTCTAATGATGTGCTGCACCGCAGAGTGCGACCAGCCGTTGTGCAAGGCGGTCGTGCAGGTCAATGCTCGTCGAGACGTCGCTCGTGCCGGTCAGGCGGTGTGTGCCTGCTGCCGGGAGTTGCCGTGCTGGTCTTGGATTGGTGGCTGCCGGGTGCTTTTGTGGTGTTCATGGAATACAGATTGACGGATTGAAATGGTGTAGGGTGACAGTACATCCAGATGATGAAAGTTCAAGCGCTTTGTAAGGTGTCGTTCTTGATAGAACTAGTTTCCGAGGAATCGTTAAAGTTTAGTTTATAACTTACGGATGAAGACGGTGTACAAAAATGAAGTGTAGTTCAAGAAGTGAACATTGGTCAAGAAAGTGAAAGTTAATTCGCTGCTGATTGTTTTATGAACGCTGCAATGCACCTCGAAAATGGCTCATAAAAGCTTCTTTGATCGTGGTTCCAGGGTGCAAAGATTTGTTGTAGATGTTAGATGTCAAGAAGGACAGACAAGAAAAAAAAACATTACTCGAATGAGAAAATGAACCAATAACTGGGCCATCGAAATGACAAGCAAGTAGAGTGGTGATAGATACTGTACTCATGAAGTAGATTCGAATTTGAAGGTACAAGTTATAATAGTTTACATTGTACTTTTGAAGGGGTTTGAAGTTTCAAAATACAAGTTATAAAGGTTTACACTGTACTTTTGAAGTGGTTTGAAGTTTCAAAATACATGTTATAATGGTTTACACTGTACTTTTGAAGTGGTTTAAAGTTTTAAAATACAAGTTACGATGGTTTACACTGTACTTTTGAAGTGGTTTAAAGTTTCAAAGTACAAGTTATAATGGTTTACACTGTACTTTTGGAGCTTAAAGTTTGAAAATAAAAGTTGTTAATGGTTCACACTGTACTTTTGAAGGGGCTTAATGTTTTGAGGAAGAAGATGCTAATGGTTCAAGTTGTATTCCTGATATGCTGCGCACGGTCAGCCTTGTACGCACATATAATCTGAGATGAAGAAGAAGGAGATAATTTAAAATAATTATTGTAATGAATTTGAAGAGCGTAGGACATAACACCGAATTAATGCTGCCTATAGATCGATCGCAATTTTTAAAATAAAAGTCGATTTGGGAGAATATATTTAACATGTTGTAGGACTCGATAATGATCGATTTGTGAAGGAGAATCAAGTTGATGGACTGAAAACCATTGTTTGAAGTTCGTGAAGCACAAATACTCTGCAGCATTGCTTATTTGCAGCGGGGTGAATGCGGCGTTACATATGTATTTACAGCGGAGTGAATGCAGCGTTACATATTTACAGCAGAGTGAATGCAGCGTTACATATTTACAGCGGAGTGAATGCAGCGTTACATATTTACAGCGGGGTGAATGCAGCGTTACATATTTACAGCGGGGTGAATGCAGCGTTGCATATTTATTCTTTGTTTTATAAAAATAAACCACGTCGAGTCAAACTGCCTCGATTTCGTATCCAGAATGAGGACCTGCGAAAATAAGAACAGCGTCATTTTTTGAAGACTGTGTATTTCTTATTTTATTGTTGATGTATGATTGGTTATTGAGCAGGAGATAACATAATAGACTGATAAATATTAGATTTTATGAAAACAGTACGCAAATAACTTTATTATGTGAATATTTTTGTATGACTTGATGTTAATGAATGATGTTTTGATAATATCCTACGACTTATATGTCCTTTGAATCTCCAATTCATAGAAAAATTTATAGCTCTTGTGCATCAATTATTGATGAGAAATAGTTGAAAAAAATAGTGTGAAACTAACAATCGACCAGAAAAAAATTGCAATTTCCTCGGCCGTTTTGCTTAGAATTTTAACGATGAAGTAGGAATGTCAAAATCACGCCCATGCAGACCGCTGTGCATGCGTTGAAATAACTGATAAGAAATGACTGAAATACCGGATAAGAAATGGATGAGACATAGGAAATTATAATTCCACAACACGCCCATGCAGACCGCTGTGCGTGCGTTGAAATAACTGATAAAAAATCCAGTCCAGTCTGTGTTGAATTTTTATAGTCACTCTTTTTTCGGAGAAGCACGTTACTGTCGCACATATTTTTCAAAAAAATTCCAGTTTGACAACACTTCGTGTACAAACTATAAGACGCTTGACAAAATTTTCAGTGCTGGTTATTATTATAGGAAACGATTTTAATTACCGTGTTCATTATTCACGTGTGTTCAAGGCCACAACTTCAAACCTCTTTGCTATAATCGTGGTATGTATTGCTTGTAAACATCGTAATTTGAAATTTCACATTTTCTCCCATGCTAACCCTGCCTCCCTCGTCTCTCCAGTGGTGACACAGATAAAGACCAAAATTTGTTTCATTCGATCGTCAAGTGTTCACGAAAACTGAATTCTCGCCACTTTCTCTTCATTTTGTGTACACAAGGAGGTCACGGCGCTCTTTTTCTGAAGTGGACGTGCAGCCGAAACAAAAAGTCATCTTCTGACGCTTGGAATTTTGGCAAGATCACAGGAAAGCCTCGCGCCATGGGGCCGTGCTAGAGGAAAGGTGCGTATGTATATCCGCTTGAGCTTACGTTACCCGTCGTGGTTTGAATAATGAAGTGGTCCTTCCAAGTTAACTTTTAACTGAGTTGTTGTGCACCTAACTTTTAAAGAGCCTCTAGGTTACGAGGAGGAATTTACAAGAATTGTGTGGTCAGTTGAGGTGGTGACAGTCGCACGATATTTCTTTGCCCCGTGTTCCAAGAGTGGTTATAAGTAGATGTAACTATTAGTTAGTAGATTGTTTTCGAGCTGAGAAATGAATAAAGTGTTATTATACCACGCAAAAATTGAGCCAAAACTCAGTTGTTCCTGTGATGTTCAAAAAGTTAGTTAAGTTGCACTCTTGAGGTGATTCCGTGATGGAAGATTTCGGTGGTTCGTGCGGTAGTTTAACCTTTCAAGTCCTGAAAAATTTCCTTTAGCTCTGCAGTTTTGATCCAACCTTAGCAAATGTGTTGCTTGCGTCTCTCTAAGACTATTATAAAGGGTCAGGGATTAGTATTAAGGAATATGCACGAGAGTCGCTACTGCTTTACAGCTGAAAAAATGTTGCTGGTATTGTAACACAAGGAACATTTTGTGCCAGGACTGACTGAGGTGTCCTGTGGTACAGGAAACCGCATTAATTCCAACACAGTTGTTATACAGCGCATCGTTGGGTGTACAATGTCTCATAACTACTGACGCGTGAGTGATGTGAAGAATGTGAGGTTCTCCCTCTGATAAGGGAAGCACTCCGTGGTTCCATGAAAATCCGTTAGCCCCTGCCGGGAATCGAACCCTCATTTCCCAGCAGTGAGCAGAATACGGTACCAGAGCTCTCGAAGTAATAGCACTCACAGGGATCAACAGCCCCGGTTGAAAACAGCGTAGTACTTCAGTCCTTCGCTTCACTTTATCTTTGTATCATATATGATCAAGATCCCCAAAAATAATTCAGTCCTTCTGGCAGAAGTACCCAAGGATTATTTTTGCTTAACATTTAAATAAAATGTTGCAGCCAAGGACAAAGTTTTCCTCTTAGACTTAACCCATTTGTTAGTCCTAGTTTTTAAATATGTTTTATGATACATTTTTTGGAATATGAATTCCAGGTGCGTGGTTCTCAATGGGATTTTAATGTTCTATTTAAAGTCTTTTATGTTAAACTAAAAAAGCTTCACTGAGCGACTTGCAGGCTGAACCGTGGACTGATGGACTGAATATCTGACAGATTAACTCACTGAGTTAGTGTACGTCTGTACAGTTAGTGTACGTATATACAGTTAGTGTACGTCTATACAGTTTGTGTACGTCTGTACAGTTAGTGTACGTCTGTACAGTTAGTGTACGTGTATACAGTTAGTGTACGTCTATACAGTTAGTGTACGTGTATACAGTTAGTGTACGTGTATACAGTTAGTGTTGGTTAGTTAGTATACAGTTAGTGACTGAATGAGTTGCGTAATTGTATACGGTTAGTGTTAGTTAGTTAGCATACAGTTAGAGAGTGATTGAGTTAGTGTGTTTGTATACAGTTAGTGTTAGTTAGTTAGTTCGTATACAGTTAGTGACTGACTGAGTAACTGAGTTAGTGTACTTGTATACAGTTAGTGTTAGTTAGTTAGTTCGTATACAGTCAATGACTGACTGAGTTAGTGTACTTCTATTCAGAATCCGGACTACTCTCAAGTCTAAAACCTGGAAACGTCTTGTATTTTCAGCTCATCTTTTCATATTTATTCCGAAATTTTAACGCTTCATCAGTATTCGTGATCAGCACTCTGACAACGTGATAACAGCAATAGTAGTACAAACAATAGCAGTAATATGATACTAACAGCAAATGNTAACAGCAATAGTAGTACTAACAATAGCAGTAATATGATACTAACAGCAAATGGAATGAGAATAATTTTAGGAATAGTCATAGCAATGAACACTTTTTAACGACAATCATAATCATGAAGAATATTAACATCGATAAAATTACTATGATAACGATTCCAAAATAATTTTGGCTAGTCTTCATAATAATAGTAGTATTAATATCAACGCGACCTCTGGATCGCGGCAGGAAGGCCGCGACCTCTGGGAGAGGCAGAGTGCATTTTGTCTCTGTTTCTGTTCCTGCCGCTAGATGATGACTCTCTTCTGTTGCCTTTATTTGTTGAGTATTAATGGCGTTGTCTTCTGTTGTCTTTATTTGTTGAGTATATAATGGCGTTGTCTTCTGTTGTCTTTAGTAACTTACTACAAATGGCGTTGCCTTCTGTTGTCTTTATTTGTTGAGTATTAATGGCGTTGTCTTCTGTTGTCTTTAGTAATTTACTATTAATGGGAATGTCTTCTGTTGTTTTCAGTTGTTCACTGTCAATGGCGTTGTCTTTTGTCGTCTTTAGTTGTTTACTATTAATGGCGTTTTCTTCTGTTGTCTTTGGTGGCCTACTTTACCGAAATATGTACGTAATTTTATTTGCCTACTGCTAACCAGCTCCTTTTCCTTCAGTCAAAATGCTGAAAAAGGTATCTGACGTACAGCAGTTACTGCTAAACTCCACTGAATTTCGGAAACTAGAACCAATATTGGATGCGTTGGGTCCCAGGATTTGGAGGTCCACCGCTATAACAAAATGAATATTAAATTTTGTGCCAGTCTTCCTTTTCCTGCGAGGCCTGTGCCTGCACGCATCATTGCGTTGGAAGTTTACAACTGCATGATACTTGCATGGCACTCTCTTCTGGAGTTATTTTGAAGAAAAATTACTTTAAAAATTCATCGACACGGTCACGGAGAAGCAAAATTCTTGCATTATAGTTTTTCATTTTTTGCTGGCAAAAAAGAAAAATACGGATTTAACTCAGGAACGGACAAGTCAGAGGGAAATTTTCAAACTTGTTGGAAATAGAGTTGTCGAGACGAAAAGGGTGAATTTAAATAGAAGACGGAAATGAAAATGACACACCAAGAGCCATTATTTAAATTTCCATCTGCAGTGGACGAATCTCGGCCTCGACACCGGCGTTCTCACTGATATTTCGAGGCTTGAACAATATTTGCAAAACAATGTTTGCAAAACACAGCGTGCCCAGTTTTTGGCATGGTCGACCCCAGAGATACAAATTAATTACGATCGTGATTTGCCAGACACAAGTTCAACGATGGACACGGAATTCCCAGGCAGATACAACTTAGTTCGGGCTGACAATCGATACAGAATACCCTGACTGGCACGACATGCCCCTGGTTTGAAATCGATAAAACATACCCTGATAAATTTAATAGTGTTCGAAGCTTGTAATTGAGACAGAACACCCAGACAGATGTAACATCGTCCGAGACTTGCAATAAATACAGAATACGCTGGCTGGTGCAACATAGCCTCACACTTCAGCAGATGTTGCATACACTGACAGATACTTGGAACATAGTCCGAAACCTGTTATAGGCAAAGGATGCCCTGACAGGTACAACATAGTCCTAGACTTGCAATACTGTAGATAGAAAATACCCAGCAGATACAACCTAACCACAAACGGGCACAGCACACAGAACATCTATGTAGATGGCACAACATAGTAGTAGTGAGATGTTACGTTCCTCTTCTTCCGACGGTTATAACGCGGCTGCTGTTGTAAAAATGAATATTTTCATGAGCTTTGACTAGCGCCAAAAGCGTCAATTGTATTTTAGCAATATATTAAACATAAATAGACGTTACATAGATGTCTTTTATCGACTATCATTTCCTTTGCTCAAACATAATAGCAAGGATGATATAAGTTTTCGTCATTTTTTAGTTTTAACGGTAAACCAGTATATTTGGCGTAAATTA